>NDXB01011055.1:36834-75575 GCA_002631895.1 Agapornis roseicollis
TTATTTTTTTTTTTTTTTTTTTTTTTTTTTTTTTTTTTTTTTATTTTTTTTTTTTTTTTTTTTTCTTTTTTTTTTTTTTCTCACAGTTTCTGTATGTCTCTTTTTTTTTATTTATTTTTTTTATTACTATGGAAAAGGTGAGACTTTCTCTTGTTACTCCATGTAATTTCTGTACTGTTTTTGTGCTTTCAGGTGTCTCTGTTTAACTTTGTGTTTTTAATTGCCTGGGCTCTTGCTTTGCCATATGCTCAGTTTCGCCCATTGGCATCAAGTATCTGCACTGTTTGGACATGTGTGATTATTGTCTGCAAAATGTTGTACCAGCTCACATCTATTGATCCCAGCACTTTTTCCAGTAACTGTACATTGGTGAGTACAAGTGCATATTAAAAAGATTCGGTTTGCTGCCTTCTTCAGTGAAGAAGAGCAAAAGGAGCATATCAAGTGCCAAAACCCATAGTTCACCTGATGTATTATTGTTGATTATCATTCCCTCCCCAAGCAACCTTCAACTCATATTTTTATAAACTGTTGCATTTTCTTTTTAGCCAGGAGAGAATGAAACTAAGGTCAATTTAGAAGAACTCAAAACGTCAGTCCTTTACAGTGGGCCAGTTGATCCTGCAGAGTGGGTTGGATTGAGGAAGTCTTATCCCCTACTTGTGTATTTACGGGTAACTTCTTTAACTATCTGTATTGAGATTTTTTAATGATTATTATTTATGATGAAATTAGCAATGTTTTTGAAATAAATCATCTACCAATACATACACAAAATGTTATGCGAGCCATTGATAATAGAGAAGTACAGAGGGGAAGAGACAGTAGAAAGCTATATCTGTTACACAAGACATTTCCAGGAGGGATTCAGTACCAATTGAGATAATCTGCATGTAGAAATACAGCTTTCTGACTCTACCATCTGTTAAAAGCACTCTAAGAAATGTGATGTTTAAGAACTCTTAAGTAATTAAGAAGTACATTGCTTTCAGGTATCAAAGGACTGACGGGTCTAATTGGAGTAATTGACTGGAATGACAGTACATGCTGTAAGCAGTTAATTTTTTTAAGTGCTTACTCTTTAGCCACAGCTCAGGAAATATAATAAGTTAAGGGAATAGTTCATTCAGACACTAGTAAATGGATGTCTTTTGTTTTTCTTCTTGGTTTTGGTTGATGCCTGTGAGCAATATTTTATTATTCCTGACTTGATTAAAAAACCCTACTTGCAATAAAAATGAGCAAACACCTTGGGCAAACCTTGCATTTCTCTTCTTAATTTAAAGAATCTCCAAAATTTTGTATACACAATTTAAGCTTGTTAGAAATGGTTGACTCAACAACAGCAGGTTTTGGTCTAACAAGATTTATTCCTCCTTTCTTTCCTGAGAACTTACATCTGTGTGCTTTCTTTGTGTAGGGAAGACCTGCCAAGCTCTAGTGGTCAATATGTCAGGTCCTGGTAGTGCCTTTGTGTCTCAGTCCCTTAACCGTGAACCTCCCACAGTTAACAATGTATGTGGGGAAGAGCAATTACTGACCCAAGAATTCTTCATGAAGCTTGAAGTTGCCTAGTATATTCTGGCTTGCTGCTAGGAGCTTTTCAGCTGTAAATAGAAAGATTTTCACTGAATTACAAAATAAAATGTCTCCTCTGCATCTTGAATTGAGTTCAGTGCTGGACCTGAAGGTCCCAGGCTTCAAGCCTTCAAGACATTGAAGACTGGCAGATACTGTTCATTTAAATGGGTGCCCAGGATATATTTACATTACCCAGCATCCTTGCAGTTAAAGGAGGTTGGTGCTTGCCACCTGAATGCCTGCACATGACTTTTTTGTAAGCTTGTATCCGCTATCTTCTGCAAAGCAAAGCATGGTATCTGGCATAACATATTTTTCCACAGCATGGTATGTAAGCTACCATGAGACATGAGAGAGTACATGGATAGGTAAATGCATTTTCCATCACTTTGCATTCTACAACTAGTGTACATAATAGTAGTTTTAATGAATGTCTGTAAATATATCTTCTGAATGTCAATATGTTTCATCAAAATCCAAAGAGTGGTAGGAACCTTTCTTTGTTTCAATTATAGTAGCCAGGAATAGGTGTCTGTGCATCCAGGTGTGCAGAAGTACTCAGTGGTAACATCCATTTGAGTATTCTTGGTTTTAGGCTTAGCAGAAAATTGTATAGCTTCTTGTGGGGTTGATCTTTATTTAATATTCTTCTGATTGTGTCTCTTGTAGAATAACTTACTGATGCTGGCTATTCTGGCTTTTGAAGTTACAATCTACCGTCATCAAGAGTACTACAGATGTCGAAATAACCTTACCACACCTGTGACTAAAACCATTTTCCATGATATTACAAGAGCACATCTGGATGATGGACTGGTAAACTGTGTCAAGTATTTCATAAACTATTTCTTCTACAAGTTTGGTTTGGAGGTAAATCACTTTCTTTAGATTATCATTCCAAACATTTTGGTAGTGTTATTTTTGAATACTAGCTTGAACAGCTTTTGACAGCTGGATGCTTCTTAGTCATTACTCATGGTCTTGTCACAGTTGATATCTGCTGGTAGTGGTTTTCCTCTTGTTTTTCTTTGTGTGTCTTACTCATAACTCAACTTATAACAAATGGGTCAATGGTCAGAATTGAGGCATACCCTGTCATGCACACATGTGCAGAGGGAACTAGGGACTGCAGGAGCAGAAGGAGGAAGCAGGGGTTACCAGGCCATTGGCTTTGTTTAAGCATTTCTAACTTTCTTTTGCTTTTGGCTGCACAAATACATCCTTCTTTATTATACTTGTTACTATAGTTGTTTGCAGTCTACAGGAGCAAGAGCTCCAGCAAAGGTTATTGCTTATTGAACGAGGACGTTCAAAAATATTTCTAGGAATACTGATTTTTCACAAATTTCTATAGCTCTCTGAAGAAGGCAATTCCTAGGCTAGTGCATCCTGGATCTAATCATAATGATACTCTCTGCCTTTTTGTTAAACACTGCTACCCCTTGATACTGATAAACAGCCAGTCTAAGGATTAAGAATGATTGAAAATTAATCAGCAACCTGTTTCCTTCAGGAAATAAATTTAGCCTCATCCTAATCTGAGGAGAGAAAATCTAAATAGTGAAGTGCACTGAATAAACGATTAACTATGAATTATTGACTAAGTTTGAAACATTCTTCATGGCACAGAGTGTGAAGGGACTACTTTAAGTGGAGCCAGAGAACAGAAATGCTCTGGGATGCAGAGCCTTTAGAATAATGGAGAATTAAAGCTGCCTTACAGGAATTGACTGGATTTGTCTATAGCAAATAGAGGTTGTATGGTCCAAATCTCTTCTTTTTGTCTGGTTACCACATGAAGTTATACTTTAGTGGCTGCTATTCTTAATAGTTCCTCTTCTTTTTCACATATGTAAGTGCTTTCAAAGTATATGGCTGTATAACATGTGTTTTCTTTGGCAACAATTAAAGATTTGCCATATAGGCTACTGTGACAGCGCTCTTTCCATTCTGTATCTTTAGATACAACATAATGGAAACCTGCTTTAGAGCTGTATTCACATAGTTGATGCCTGTAGAAGAGTGACAAAAATCTTAGGTGTTGGGATGGAGGAGGTAGCTGTTGGAGAGATACAAACTGGTTTAACTTCTTGGTTTGCACAGGGCTCCTAAAGTCAGCTTCAGCACATGTGTAAGCATTCTGCCAGGACCCAGAATAGTTTATCATTGATGTGTTGACTAGTCATCAGGTTGCAAATGTTGCTTATGTTTCTTTTCTTCTTTTCCAGACCTGTTTTCTTCTATCAGTGAACGTAATTGGTCAACGAATGGATTTTTATGCCATGATTCATGCCTTCTGGCTGATTGCTGTATTGTATAGACGTAGAAGAAAAGCTATTGCAGAGATCTGGCCTAAATACTGTTGTTTTCTGGCATGCATCATTACCTTCCAGTACTTCCTTTGCATTGGCATCCCACCTGCTCCTTGTAAAGGTAAGGGCACATATCCTTTGTGGACAATTACTGCTGCTTGATTTTGCACAAAAATGCCAGAAAATTGATACATATTCAGAAGAAAAGGATGAAGTAATTGTTTTAAAGTGCTGATTGCATTTTTTTGTGCTTCTGTCATACAGACTATCCATGGAGAAGTGGTAATGCCAACTTCAACTCCAACATCATAAAGTGGTTATATTTTCCAGACTTCATTGTGAGACCAAACCCTGTCTTCCTTGTCTGTAAGTACTGTAGCACATAGTTCTGAAGTGTTTACATGCCCTTTGCTTAAAACATCTATCTAGTGTAATTTGAAGCCAGTATTTTATTTACTCTTCAGTAGAAAACTGGCATATTCTGTGGGAGATTGAATGCTAAGTGTGACTTTTATGTAGCTGAAAAATTCAAAGAATATCTTGTGCATGTTTTTCCCTTATCCCATTTTTAGTAAAGCAGCATCAAAAAGTGTTATTTCCCCTTTTCTAATTTATTTCTCAATAAAAATCATAGAATATGACTGGTGAAACAACTAAATGCATTAATAAATTTCAAATCGTGTTAAGTGTGTTCAAAAACAGCACAGTCTTGGAGATTCCAAGTGTGGGAAAACAGCCTGATAACTACATTATAATGTATCACCACCACTCTTTACACCTAAGTTAATGACTGAATTTTTCCTTGCAACCATTGCTTTCTCCTAGATGATTTCATGTTGTTGCTGTGTGCATCCTTACAAAGGCAGACATTTGAGGATGAAAATAAAGCTGCAGTACGAATCATGGCTGGAGACAATGTGGAAATTTGCATGAACCTTGATGCAGCATCCTTTAGCCAGCATAATCCTGTTCCTGATTTCATTCACTGCCGGTAAGACCTCGAAACACTTGGAAACTACAGTGCTTTCTTTTTGTAAAGTTCTGTAGTGTGAAAGTAACTCTCGCAGCTTCCAGTTTTACTTGAAATTTATATTCATGTACGTTCCCATCTCATAATTTTCACTGTTGCATGAGACAGCATATAGTTAGCTTCTGGGTAGTCATCTTCTGGTTTAGAAAAGGGCAGATGAAAACAAGTCTGCCTAACATAGCTGATTGTTTTAAGTGCTCCCCAGAGGAGTGTTCAGTGATAAATTTGCCTGTGAATGCCCTGTGGGACAGTACTTATGGTGGACTTCAGCACTCTGGTGCCTTCCCCCAAAACACATGCGTGTTAAAAGAATACACTGCAGTCTGAACTTGCCTATGTACATGTTTAATCCCACAAGGTCATCAGTTGTGTCCTGCAGAGTGGTTGTCTAAGTACAATCAAAGTAAGATAAAAGAAACTGTACTTTGTGCTATTTCGTCTAGACATGAGAACCTTAAAAGTGTCTTAGAAGGACAACTGCTGTGTCTTCCTGTTTCTCAACATTGCACGTAAAGTTGTTTAAGAAGGTGAACAATATAAAAAGGGGGCAGAGACAGCCTGAGACAATCTGTTCTGGATGGTGTTCAAACAGTGGAGCCATTCTTATGGGACCATTTCAGCAAACACAGATTAGCTCAGCTCTTCTGAGTTGTGCTGGGCATATTCTTAATTAAAGTTGTCTCTGAAAGTTTGGTGCAATATTACAGGAATAAATGGGAAGAGTAAGATTTTTTAGCTATTGTGTTTTGTCGGGCGAGGTGTTTGTTTTGTGAATGTATGTTACCAACAGATACCTGAGTGCAGAAGGAATTTAAAAAATTGAAGTAATGTCTAGAAAAATCTCCCTTTTGCAAATAAACTTTTATTTCTTTTACCAGTGAAGTGCTATCACCAGAAGTCCGTATCAAGATCTTTAAGCTGATCCTGCTGTTTCTGTTAAAAATGGCGACCAAATCTGTCCTGAAATAGCACTGAAAAGGAAACCATTGAAAGACATTCAATTGACTCATTTGTCCAGTGACTTATAGACATGCCTGGGCAAAGGGCAAACAGTTCTTCCCCTTGAGTATTTGAAGTCTATACAGTGGATCCAGTGCTCTAGATCCAGTAACATAAGCAGAGAAAAGTCATAGTCTCTCTTCAAAATGCTCCATCAAGTGGGAATGATTTCCAAAGACTGACAAATGTGGCTTGGTTGAGAAAAACATGTAGCAGGGACTTTTTTCTTGCCTCTGTGGTAGTGACCATCTTAGCAAAAGCTAATACAGCAGTTGCATCAGGCACGGCGATTGGTTACTTAGGAAGACCATCACTGGTAAAATGGTTGCTGGCAGAAAGAAAAGATCAAATTTTCTCTCCTTAGTCCAGAAAAAAAACCCAAGAAAAACAGCAACAAAAAACATAGTGAAAAAAAAGCAACAATTAAACTTAAAACTCATGTGTTTTAAGTTTGTCTTCAGAAGGGTAAAGAGGCAACAAAATCACTACTTTTTAAACAGCCTCTTTTGGCATCTTTTCAAAGTTCCCTGGAATCTGATAAGTATTTCTGGTTGTCTGTAGAAGATATTCCCAAAAGTCAAAGCATTAAAAGTTTGAAGCACAGAGGATGTTGTTTGAAGATTTTGGATGGGAATCAGAGTCAGGTTTATAATGGAAAGCAAAGTCCACGCTGAACTGGCCTGCTGCCTTTCCACAATCCTTTTGGTAAAATTCTGTGTTTTGGTTCATACACATGGTATGCATCACCTTGAAGTCATTGGTGGCATCATATCCATTCAAATGTACTGCTTGGCATGTGATAACAAAATAGACCTATGTACAAATGATTAATTATATACAACCATTTAATTGGAAGTTTTCAATTTGCATAAAACATTAAGTATTACTAGTGAAGAGTGCAAAAAGGAGAAATGCAAAGAATACCATTAGTAGTGGTGAGCTGAACAAATAACCTGTGGTCACTTTATACTTGTTCCAACTAAATACAGAAACCTGCGACTGTTTCATGTGATAGTTTTATGTTGTGTTTATAAGAAGCAGGATGAAAAGAATAAGGCAGAGAAAGGAACAGAACAGGGACATTTTTGTTTTAAAAAAGGCATAAAATGGATAGAAACCCATTAATTTCAGGAGCAGAGGAAATTCCTGTTTATGATATCCTTTCTTGCAAATACTCAGGCAGGTAAGCTGTAACTTCTTTTTTGTTTGATTGCTTTTAGTGTTAGGTTCTTGAATCTGTAATGGGAACATTCTTGTAGAATGTTGTACAAGGATATAAACAGACCTTCCTTTAGTATGAGCTGCATAATAGATCTTGTGTTCTTCATGATATTTTTCTTTCTTGAGCCCTTAAGTATCTCCTTCAATGATTTCACTAGGATGCAGGTTTTTCCAGACTTTATATGATGTTGGTTTTGAGAGGTTGCACTGCACATATGCAATCTTAAATGCCTGATTTGCTTCAAAGGAGCACCAGAAAATGCCTGACAGTCTTTTAAAGTGACTGAATCTTGTATTAGAAGTTGCAGGTTTTTAAAAAGGACTTTCAAGCTCTGGAGAGTCCACTAAAGATATACCTCAGAAGAAAATGTATGTGTCTGGCCCCCATCCACGACAATTTGTAACTGAAAGAGCTTTGTCTAAAAACATTTCTTGCACTTTGCCATGGAAGTTTGCTAAATATTTAGCAATGCAGACAAGAACTTGGTTCAAAGCTTATCCAAGCAAGTGAAATGAAAAATGGCATTTATCCAGAAGTCAGTCAGAAAGAGCCAAACAAGTAAGTGAAGGCAACCTGGTTATAAATAAATTACAAAGCATAAAAAAGAGTAGTGCTTGGTATTTATGTGTTTTCTGAGAAGCCCAATATGTATTTACTGCCATGTACAAGTGGCAGTTGCAGTTCAAAGTACACTTCCCAAAGTATCTCCCTTTGAGAAGATACTAGTTGGTCACTGCTCTTGTAGGCTTGGATAAAAAGTTTTAGCTGCAATATAAACAGTGGCAGAAAAAGAATGTATTTTCAAATGCTTAATTTTCTTCTCTCTGGAGAACTACTTGAGCTCAGCAATGATAAATACAGTCTAAAGAAGAGATTTCCTGAAAATTTTCTTGTCTTTCCACCCCCAGATTTCTCAGGGGGTAAGTGCTTGACCCCAAGGGAGAGCACAACCAAAGGGCTTTGAAACAGAAATAAAAATGAAGAATAGAAGCAGGAGCTTTTAAAATGAAAAGGGATTTAAAGTGACTTCACTGAGGATAATCCTTTCCCACAGTGTCTAATGCTGGAAAATTCTCATTTCAGTTCCCAAGCAGTTTTCAGACATTCTCCTAGACATTGACAGGGAAAAAATTTGGGGCTGTAATCTACTTTTTTCCTGTCAAGAGCAGAAGGAATATTAGCATCCAGTCATTGGACTATCCTTGTTAGTACCTACACCCTGGGAAGCGTCAGGTGAGTCAGGTGAAGTCTCAAAGGCTGCTGTAATGCTGTTCTTGGAACTTCACTTCTAACTTTGGTTAGTGAGAGAGGATCTACAAATCATCGTTACAGGCTTCCTCACATATTTGTTGTGTAAAGCAGATAAACGTTTTGTTGCTAGTAAAATAAGCCTCAACAAATACCACAGCTTTTGGATTTGGGAAGTTTTGGAGTGGACAGAAGCATGAAGGAAGGACCTTACTGATAAGAGAGTGAAAGTAAGAGAATATCAATCCTGGGAGATGGCTTGACAAAAATAGTAGGGACTAAGACCTATAAGATCTACAACACTAAATTTGAAGAAGCACATAGGGGACATAAGTTTCAGAAGGTTCAGTGTTGCTGTAGGCAAAAGGAAAATCAATGAAACTGCCTTCTGAAGGCTGAAATGGAGTTAAAGAGGTGGGTTTGGGGCTTGGTAAGAAATTAGCAATGTTGGGGTTAGAAGGAGAAGTTGTCCATGATGTAGGATCACACAGGTGCTAAGAATGTAAGGAATGGGAGATAGGAAGGGAAAGAAAGAAGAAATTTGGTGAGTAAGGGTAGTTTATAGAATACATACATATAGAGAGAGTGAGAGAGAGATAATAGTCTGGACAAGAGGGAAAGGGTAGGCATCAGAAGAGGGCTAGAGGTAGAGCCTTGGTAATAATATGGAGACGGATAACTACACTCAAAGCAAAACAGGTGGCTGATGACAGAATGCGATGAAGCTACATAACAGCAGCTCCTCCAGCATGAAACAGCATAGAGCTATCTTGGTACAATAGCACAGCAGTGTACAATAGTACAATAGCACAGCAGGCTCTCACTGGTGTGTAAGCAGAAGTGTGTTCTTTCTCTATACATCAAAGTGCTGGCTGAAGAGAAACACCTTCCCTCAAAGGGGTTATTGGCTGCAGCGTCAGCACCTCTCAGTGCCTGAAGGCAGAGGTTCAGACGCTGGGCAGGCCACAGCCAAATGCCTCATTGAGCATGCTGGGAAGACAGCTACACATAGAGCACTCCTTTTTGCAACAGGCTGGATTGTATTACAGTTAAAAATTAATTCCCATGGAAATTAAATATTGAAACAATCATGATAAGGTTAATAAAGTTTTAGCAAAGAAAAGCACATCAGCTGATGTAGTGAGCCACCTGATGTTACAATAGGTTTTGATGGATGGGTGGAATGAACTTCAGACTTCATCTTGCCTGGTTTTGAGCAAAATGATTCCCAAAATGTTACCCAGAGAATCAGTGGGTTCTGCAAATGACACAGTTAGCAAATGAACGTTTTTTATTTTTTGTTCATCTGTCAGGTTTATTCTGTATAATTTCTCATTCAAAGGTTATCATGCTACCAAAAGCCATAGTTTGATGCTTTTGGTACGCTGGTGTGTACCAGTACCATCTGAGGTTAATCTTCCTGGCCTGTATTCCTGGCCTACAACTACATTCTCCCACCTTTGCATTCATCACACCAGCAGTGAGTTGGTTCATAGGCTGAATGGGCAGAAAAGTATCCCTTCCTTCTGTACTCCCCCAAAATAAATATGCTTTTGCAAATTTGCTTTTTGAAACAAGTTCAAAGAGCTAAAGGCAAAGAAGGGGTGGAAAGAAGAGCTGAAGGGATGAAGGGGAGTGGGACTGTCCCCTTGGGAAGCAGTTGCTCAGATTTCCTAAGTGTATTGTCAAATACCACATCCTGAGGGGGAGCTTTCCTCTCTATAACTGGAGGTAGACTTATAGATCACTTAGAAGATGAGATTTGGAAGATTTACATGGCATTAAACTGATGATCTGTGTGGTCTGCAGTGAAAGCAAAAAATTATGGTACATACTATCCAAGACAGCATTTTCTGCTGTCTATGAAGAAGTTTTCAAACCGAGGGTAAGCAGCCTTACTGACCTTCTGGGTTTGTGTAGTTTTTTTAGCTGTTGGGGTAGCTTTGTGCTTAAGCCTCCCACTGTTGCATTATCTCCAGAGCAAGGAACTGAAACTCCTCACTTGTTAACTTTCTGGGGTTTGAGGCAGAATTTAAAGCTTTGCATCTGAGAATGTGTCAAGCTATTTGAGGGGCAATATGTTGAGAAGTCCCCCACCAACACACATCCTTCTGAGAGTTCCTGCTCTTGCGGCACTTGACCTACTTGTATCATTATAAGCAATTAATGAAAATTAGTGGGATGTATGACTCCATAGTGTAGCAGACAAGGAGTTTTAGTACACTGAAGCTGCAAGAAATGTAGTTTCAGGAATGCTTTTATCTATTTGAGACTACTAGAGTGTATGTCTGTTCACTGTGTTCAATGTGACATCCTTCTTGGGCCAGCACAGAGGTCTTTGGGATGGTTGGTGATATTCATTTTAGGTGTCCCCTGGGTGACTTTTTCAAAGACAATTTTTTAAGCTATCCACTCCAAGGTAAAGTCTTGGGAGCCATTTTTATGGTTGTGTTTCCTTGTAATTCCATATTTATAAGAATGAGAAAGATTTGTATCTCTAAGAACTACATCATTTGTCACTTGACACAGTTGTATTACCTTCTGCCTTTTGAGGGGTTTTTTTACATCCTGTTTTGTAGTTTGCTTGGTTTAGAGATGTCCAATGCTATTATGCTTAATGTGTATTTTGAAAATGAAAAAAAGCAGATATATTTAGTATTTTAGATGACTGCTCATATATAGCAAATGGTTAACATTATAGTGAAGAAACAGCTAGAATATTGTATTTTCATAGTCTCAATTTCTGCAGGTTTTAATCTGAGATTAATATCTGCTGTTGGACTGTGACTCAACCAAATGTCATGTGTATATGTTGGAAAGTTTGATTCCAGCCAGTTCTTTTAAGCGTTAGAGTCCATTTTTATTTAAGAGTATTAAAATAATTGTTCTTCAGTTAATTCAGTTCCATTCTGGGCTTTATTCAAAAGATGACGATGCATCTTGTTGGTAGCAGAGGACAAGATTTTTGAAACATTGCAATTGTCAGAGCAGTGCCAGGAATGTGATCTCTTCTTAGCCATCCTACACATCGAGTTGTTATTAAAGGAACACCAGATATTGTGGTAGTTCTTTCCTAGAGAAATAGCAAGAGCACCATTTCCAGGGCATATTAAGGAAGTGAAGACCTGTTCCACTGATGTCTTATGTCTCTTTATTTTCCTAGTGTACATGGATTATTTGGTAATGTTTTATCACCCCAAACCCAGTAGCTTCTCTAAAGTCATGCCTTTTTCAGATTTCACAGAAAGTAGTCCATAAATTTCTTAAATGTTTGTGGGAAATAAAAGAGATTTCTCGTTACTTTTTGTTAGATGCCTTTCTGGTTGGCTTCAGCAAGTGAAATGTATAATACAAGCCAATAAATGTGTGACTATAAATACATACTCCTAGAAAGTTCTGAGCCGGAGAACATCAAGCAGCAAGGGCCTTTTTATGTGGCTTCGTGCAGTGCATTTAGTTAATTTACTCTATACACGAGTTGGCTTAGGTACACATGTACTCCTATAGTGCTGTCTCCCTGGCTGGTTTCCTGTCAAATCTGGTTTTGCAGCCTGGGTGAACATACCCTGAAAACACAGTTACAGCTGAAATCAAAACACTAAATATGGGGAAACTAAAAATCAGTTGGTTTTTCAGTGTTAGCTATATGTAATATTCAGTATTGTCTTTGGCAGGTACTCTTATTTGAAAGCTCACTGAGTCAATATTGAGTCAATATTAAGTCAATATTTTAATGAATCAGAAAATACCAAATTGTTTCTCACTCTTTCCCACTGCTGGCCAGGATGATTTCAGATACCTCTGTCTCGTAGCTTCCTGACAAGTATTCCAGTAAATTGCATCACATTTATGTTGTGTAGAAACCGTTTACCCCTTAAAAATTCTACATTGATCTCCACTGGAGAAAGATATTTTTAGTAGCTGTCAGTGAAAGGCCGAATTCCATAGAAGTCATCAACAAATACAGAATTGTTTGCAGTGGTGTACTGTAGCTGGCTTTTTCAGATAGATTTACTATAATATGCTCAGACTTCTTAAAATATGATCTCAGATAGCTTTTTACTTACATATGTAGCATTGCCATATAATATCACTCTATCATGAAGTTTGGTGAGAACGTTTTATGATACAAGGCTTGATCTTGCATGATGCAAAGTTGCCTGACAGGGTGTAGCTTGTGCATGAGTGAGCTAGAATGGAGTATATGAGCCAGGCAGACCCATGAATGAGCTAGACCTACTGACCTTGGTACTAGTCTTGAGCAAGTGCGCAAGTGCTGATGTGGGGTGAGAATGCTCAGAATACCTTGGCTGATGAGTATCAGTCAATAGCACATAAGAGGAAAGGTAGCACTGCCCTCAGAAAAAGTTCACTTTTTCTCCTTCTTTTGCTTCCAGGTCCTACTTAGACATGTATAAGGTGATAATATTTAGCTACCTCTTCTGGTTTGTGCTTACTATAATCTTCATAACGGGAACCACAAGGATCAGCATATTCTGTATGGGCTACTTGGTAGCCTGCTTTTATTTCCTTCTGTTTGGTGGAGACCTGCTGCTGAAGCCCATCAGGAGTATTCTGCGTTACTGGGACTGGCTGATTGCCTACAATGTCTTTGTGATCACAATGAAGAACATCCTCTCAGTAAGTAGATATGGCCTTTCCTCTTCCCTCAGCACTCTGGTTTCATTGGAAGTGTGCATAGTGCATTGAGTGATCATTAAAAATCCTTTTCAGCACCACAGCCTTCTCAAGGGCAAAGCAAGGCTCCATTTTAATTCAGAAACTGTGAGTGCTTATCCAGGGAATGGTAATGCATATATATATTACAGGAAAATATGCACGTGGGTATTCAGCTGAGCTCTGTGAAAACTCACAAGCTATTTTCAAAGGCCCAGGTTCTGCTTTCTTTGCCTAGTAAAGTCTCTCCTTAGAAGCTTTGTGAAAACCTCAGTGGAGTGAGAAATGAGTAAGAAGTGCAAGATTAGTCATACCATTGATAAATAATGCACATTTAATTAAACCTTTTATTTTAAACTGGAATGTTCAAACCTCATACTAGATGCAGTTGTCTTTTGATCTAATGTAATGTAATTAGTGAAGTTGGCAACAAAATTACAAGCTGCATTCCTGTTTCTACAAAATAGTCAAGGTTTGCTTATGTTAATTAACTTTTTAAAGCAGATTCTTGCAATAGCACTGATAGGTGATTGAGGCAAGCCAGTAATTTAAATATTTTTGAAAGACAAATTTAGATTTATTCCTGGTAATTGCTTTTTAGCGTTGAACATTTTCAGTGCTGGACTGAAAAGAGCAGACATTTTTCTTTTTACATTTATATAAGTCACTGTATTGAATAAAATTGATTTATGGGTAGTTTGAATTTGCAACTGTTCTAAGTGGTTACATATGTGCTCCATTTTATGCTTGGGAATTCAGTGGAGCTATGTGTGTGTTAAGTTTGTCCATCTGTGTTAGCAAGATTAAGTCAGTGATTTATATATAAAAGTTGCTTAGCTGTCACATCACATCACGTGCCAGATGTATCACTTTCTCTGCAAAAACACAAACAAAACTCACATACCTCCTATCTCACTGATAGTTGAAAACCAAATTCTTGCTGTCTGAAAGTGATACGTGTCACGGGTAAAGGCACTCTTTCTTCCAATCTCTGTTTTGATAAGGAGGTATAATAAAGCCAAGGGTGGTCACAATATTCTCATGTAATGGAAAGAGATAAAACTTTTCTTATCTTTAGTTCTGCTATGTCTTGTTATATGAAATTGTTCTTCTACTTTCCAGATAGGAGCATGTGGCTACATTGAATCATTAATTAAGAATAGTTGCTGGTTAATTCAGGCATTTAGCCTGGCTTGTACAGTTAAAGGCTACCGTATTCGTAAGTATAGCTCATTTTCCGTTATAATTTTCTATAAATAATCACCTTAAAATCTCCTACAATATTTATGTCCCCTCCTAATATACTACATTGGGAAAAAATCATACATGTAAGTTCAATTAATAGCAACACAAAATATTGAAAACGTTTATAGAACCAAGTGGGATACATATGCAGAGAAAACTATGAGCACCTCCAAACACATACCCACAAGCAGTATTTCCCGTAAATGGACAATTTGGTGATACAGATGCTTGATGCAGTTTCCCTGTATATGCAGGAGATGTGATAATTAAGGGTATAGTTTCACTGTACATCTTGAGCTTAAATTTCAGATCACGATCACTGAACGGAGAGGGCACCATTTCCCATCTGCAGTCCCACTCCTCCTTGTGTGCCAGGTTCAGTTGCTCAAAGGGTAAACCAGTTCAGCTCACTGAAATGGCAGGGGCTAAACCAGCATAAAAGTGGTAATTTTTTGCATGCATAGTGAATTAAGGCAATATTTTCTGGAGTGGATAGTGTATGTGGATGGAGGTGAGTGAATAGAAGAACGAGGTATGGAGAGCAAGACACTTCACGTCTTAGTGAGATATTAATTTGGTTCCATTTTGTCCTGACACCCTAGATTGACAATTTGAAAACACCTGGGGAGATGGGAGTGGGTGTTCAGGGTTTTTTATTTAAAGAACAGCTTCAACCTAGTGTGTCTGTAGACTTGTCTTCATGTCTGATCCTAATAGATAAGTGGGGAGTAAGGGAAAAGAAAGAAAATACGAAGACATAAATTCGCAAGATAAATGATGCCCTGTAGTTCTTATAATATCTAAAACTTTTTGAGCATCAACAGAAACTTAGGCACAGGTTTCTGACTCCCCAGAGGGTGGACAGAGCAGGCTTTGAAGCTCTTGGAGCTTGATCTTCTAGACCTATTACACTGGCTTGCTTGATTGTAAAGCCAGTTGCAAGCAAGAGTCTGTCCCTTGAGTCCTTCTACTCCTTTCTATAGGGCAGCGTAGGCCATTTAGTTTATAGTCTAGCTCCACAAACCCACTTTTAATTCTTTAATATTCCTAAGAGGACTGTCTTTTAGAGAAGAAAAAATGGAGGGAAGAAAGGAAGAGATACCCCAACCCAAAATCTAGAGGTAGGAGGAATGGGATTTTCTCTCTGCTTGTCTCATTCTACCCCAAAGGAAGTAGTTTTGTGGTTTCAAATATTTTTTCTCTTATGCAATGGAAAGAAATATTGAAATGAGTTGCAGAAAGGAAAAATAAAAATACTAGGTGATGGCAGTCAAAAAATTATTTTGACAAAAATAGAACCCATTTTCCTCATGTTGATAGTGTTTTTAATAGGAAAATGAGACAAATAGTCATGCCATTTTAGAATGTATTGAAATCAAATATTTCAGGCTAACAAAAAATACTCTTTTCCCATCCTTTGTTCTCAAGTACTTATTAAGATAGGGTGAATTTGTTTGCTCATGGTTCACTTTTGGGGAATTCTCAGTTGTTGTGAGATATCTCATTGTTGGAAGTTTTCCAGGTTCCTCTAAAAGAAAATATGGTGTACTTCAGATGGAAATGCATGGTAGTTGTCTTAAGAAAAATTTAATTAAAGTACTTCAAATAATTTTAAAGGCTAAGATTCTTTAGTTCATGAAACATTATAAAAGAATACTTAATACAGCAGTCCTATGCTAATGTTGCCTTTTCCCAGCAACCAACAATCTAGATTGTAAACTTCCCAGCGGAGAAGCAGGAATCATCTGGGACAGTATATGTTTTGCTTTCCTGCTACTGCAAAGAAGAGTCTTCATGAGTTACTACTTCCTGCATGTGGTTGCAGATATAAAAGCTTCTCAGATCCTAGCATCAAGGTAACATAAAGTTTTAAAAAGTTAAACAGCTAGAGTCTGTCATGGCTACGGTACTTACTTGTTTACAATAGGTAGTTCCAGAAGAGTCCTTTAACATTGGTTTAAACAATGCATGCTAAATTCAAAATTGCAAAGCCAACCTGGCAAAGCACACATGAGAAGACAAATTAAATGAGAATCTGATAGAAATGAAACAATCTTTCCTATGAAATACCCATTTGATACTGTTATTAAAAGCTGTGAAAGTTGATGTATGTTGTATCATTCTCTCAGCATCAATATGTATAGGAGCAAACACTGACTTTCTAAGCTTTGGAAAGAAAACACTCCACTATCAGAGCCCGTTTGAGACAATGGGTCTTAGAAATCATGACGCACATGAGGAAAAAGTACAGGTAAATTATGACATCTGGCTAGGGAAGAACTTTGGGAAGACACTTGGGAAGTGTAACATCACTCCACACTGAAGTATGACAAGGAAGTGTCACCCTCTTTGGGCCCATTTCTGACACTTTCCCACAAGCATCCACTCACAGCTATGACTGGCACAACCATTTTCTGGTTTTTAATGAGAAGGCAGATCAGGAATTAAATTCTGGTCTTAATTTCAGTGAGATTTCTAAGGAATTATTTTTGTCAATTTGGATTAAATGTATTGGTTTGGATTTAGACAGCATGGTCTAAGCCTGCATTTTAGTTAAAGTTAATATCATGAAATACAAATTCCTCTCCTAAATATGGCTAAGTTGTGATCTGAGCTATAATAAAGAGGATGCTATGAGTTTTCAATGGTACATAAGAATGTAAGAGTGATCAAGTTGCTAAGGAAAGCATGTCATGCCTTGTACTTTGCCATATTTTGGGACAATAATGATGACCAGTATTGATTATATTACTTTGAAAAAATGTAGTTGTGGTTATCCTGTATATTACATGAGAGAATCATTAATCTTGCAGAAAACATAGTTGAAAAATTAATTAGAAGTAAACTTCAGAATCTATAGCTGTTCTTACTGAATTCCTGACAAAAGAAGGGCTTCAAGTCAGTGCTGCTTATTTGAGATAGACTCTCTTTTAGAGTCTTCGAAAGCTAATGAGTGAATGAGAAGGAACTCCCAAGACTTGTGATCTGGACGTACAAATCAATGAGTTGGTTAAATTTCTAATGAAATTGAGTTAGAAGCTGTATTCTTTTGGCACTTCAGAAACTTGCTCAAGGATTTTTGTCATCAGATTGAAAGCACTGGAGTGTTCAGAGAGTAAAAGTGAAGCTGAAATTCATTGTGGCCCTGTATAAAACTGGACTTTGATCACAACTTCTACAGGTGCTGAGGCAGGGAGACAAAGTGACTGACTATAAATGAAACGACTGTAAACACTGAATGCCTAGAAAGACCAAATCCTGGAGGTTTGGAAAGCATACCTCATCCCTGAGCTTACTTATGTTTTGTGGTTTTAAGGGCTGGAAACTGAATTCCTTGAGCAGCTTCTACAGGCCATATAGGGGTCACAGTGTTTAGCCCCAGATCTTGAAATGATTGACTGGAAAGATATTTGTACTATGGAGTAAATGACAACTTCTTTCAGGCCTTGGATTAGTTGTGTTTGATAGAGGGCTCGTGTACAGAGGGAACTCTATGATTAGCTGGCATAGGGGAAACTTAGAAATATTTAATGTTTTGTCTTATTTTTAACTTTCTTCCTTCCCATTTCTGCTATAGGGGTGCTGAGCTTTTCCAGGCTACAATTGTCAAGGCTGTAAAGGCAAGAATTGAAGAGGAAAAAAAATCAATGGATCAACTGAAAAGACAGTATGTTTTTAAAGTATTTTTATATAGAAACATACATAATATGTCACTTATTGTTGATACTTATCTAGCACCTTCTTTTGTAGAAATGCTGATTAGGTTTTGAAGTATGATTTTGCAATTATAAAAAATGCTATCTGGGCATTCAGAGGTCTTAGGTATTCCAAAGTTATGTAGTTTTAGAGTCATGTTTTCCAAAGAGACAACATACTGCAGAATCTAAACTTGTATGTAAACACAATTACATTTCTAGGACAAGTGGTTGTGAGGTTAAGGTAAAGAATCAAAGTGCAATGTACTGACTACCCTGTTCCTTGGTGAGCCTGAAACTAATGGAAACAGATGTATCCTACAGTGATATCGCCATTCCTGCTTATTTTGAAGGTTCTTCTAAATGATGATAGGTTAAGAAGATCAGCTTTCCGCTGCTCCTCACCTGAGTGTCATAGCAACATGACCATATAGTCTTCTGTTAAATACAGGGCTGGAAGACAATTTTTTTCTATTTTCTTTCCTTTCACTAATTCCCCTGCTGTTGTCTCAGTGTGTCTTTCAGAAGAGTAGTATAGTCAAATGCAAATCCCCTATGAAACTCTTGAAAAGTGTAGGCAGATTACTAATCAGAAGTGAGAACATGAACCCTATCTCACCTGAAGGTGCAAGCCTAGATGCTTAGAAAATAGGAGGCTGAGACATGGGAACTGGGTAAAAAAAAACCAAACAAACAAAAAAAAAAAAAACCACAAACAACCAAACCAAATCAAAACCAAAAAAAGCCCCCAAAAAATCCAGAATCAAAAAACACAGAAATTGGAATAGCAAGGGGCCTAGTTTGGGAAGCTGCAGTCATCTGCACAGATTGAAATCACTATGTGCTAAGGAAGCTGAGTAACATCCTGGCCATGCTTCAGTGAGTGACAATATTCTCATTGACTTTACCATTATTAGGATTTTGTTCTACATATCTGTATTCCTAGTAAAAAATGCTGCATAACTGCTCTTTCTGTTTATTTTGTGGTTCCTCTCTAGTGTTTGAGTGCAAAACATATATGTTTACCTTCACTGAAAATATTTGCATTCAACTTCACTGGCCTGGAGATCCTTTCTCTTTAGACAGGCACTTCTCTTGCATGCAACTAGCATGTTTCTTTTGTAACTGCAAAAAGCTGTCAAAGCTCCTTTACCACTAAGCAAGAGAAGTCCTAACTGCTTCTTAACCAGATGTCAAAAGCCACTACTGACAGCTTCTTCCACACCTGCATAACTGAATAAGTACCAGAAGGCCGTAGGGACTATGCTCCCTACCCAGATACCTGGGGTTTCCCACCCAGTGATGTATTGAGCTGTTGCTGGTGCTGCTCTGTGCTTGAAATAATTTTATCCCATTTGACAGGGTGTGCCTGTCCTGGAAATAATACTTTTTGGTTAATAATGCATAGTTTAAGGCCAAGGAGATGATATTGCTTGTGACAGCACCAAAGCTAATCTATGTTTCTAGGATAATTACTACTTTATATTTGCAGGATGTCTGACTTCAACAATAGAGGGTGCTTGGTTTATTTAATTCAACTGTGCATCAGGCTGGCTAGGATAAAAAGAACCATTAGCATGATGATAATCTATGATTATGCATAAGGGCAGAATTAATGACAAAGTGGACTGGATATTTCCTTTAGAAATGTTCAAGTGTGTGTGTATGGATGTGTTCAATGCTTGTTTTTCACGGTGGGTCAAAGAGTGAAGATGTGAATCTAATAAGTTTCTTCCTTTTGATAGAATGGATCGCATCAAAGCCAGGCAGCAGAAGTACAAAAAGGGTAAAGAGAGGATGCTAAGCATGACCCAGGAGTCCTCAGAGGGGCCAGAGATCCGGAAGGTTTCTGAAGAAGACGACGAAGGTACCATTAGCTATTGTTGTACCATAATTGCATTTAAGCACTAAGGACCTAATAGACCTAATAGCTGGACAAGTGACAAATCATTCTTCAACACTGTCAGCATGCAACAAGGTTGTTAGCTGAGTATCAGTTTGGAGCTTGATTCAGCAAAGAAAAATGAGGATTTTGTACTGCAAGAAGGTTTAGAGAAAATGATTTGCTTTGAAATTGCTTTTGGTAACTTCAGGCTGTTGACAAAGCTGAATAGGAGCAGAGGTTTGTTTTGAACAAAGTCATCTGTAAACCACAGTGTTACAAATAGGTAGCAGCCACATTTTTCCAGCAGCATTTTCTGGGTGCTCTGAGGCTTTTTCAGTCACTGAAATGTTTGTATACTTTTAAATGTTGTCTAAAACATGGGAACAAATAAAATGATACCCATCTTGTCCTACATTTTTATTACTGACTTGGCATTATCACTTACTGGATTTGAAATTTTTGGAGCCTGAGATACAGTAGGATTTGAGAGGAGGCAAAATATTTCCTTGTTAGAAATTACAGTCAACTGTGACTGTATGTTTTAAAACACGAATCTTCATATCTTAGATGGTTTAGAATGGAAGGTTGTTTTAACTGCTGCATAAATCAGTATTTCTGCTTGATGGTCATGCTTCTGAATGATTTTAATGTTGAATGTACTCAGTAGATCATAGAATCATAAATCTGACCTCTGATGTGCTCGTAAAACTTTAGTTCTTTTATGAGAAATTAAAAAATATTAATCAGTGTAAGAAACATGTTTCTCATTTTGTAAAATTAATATTTGAACATATTTTATTTTAGGAGAAGCAGACAAAGAGAAAGCCAAGGGCAAAAAAAAGCTGTGGTGGCGGCCTTGGGTTGATCATGCTTCCAGTAGGTTTTCTCAATCATCTTACAAATATGTGGATGTAACCCTTATATCCTTGACCAGAATGAAGGCATTCCCATGACATGTTTGTTTTATGCCTGATTTTATGATTGTGACTTGATAGAAGGCTTGGGTTTTTACAACAAATGATTTCTACTTCCAAGACCTCAAGAAGTGAGTTTAACCATACTTTGAACTTTTGTGTGTCGGAAGCATAGCTAGCTCATGATACTTTGGGCATTCTCAGAAAAATATTAGATCAGATAAATGTGCCAAAAAAGAATCTATTTTGGCCTCAACAGTCTCAATTCCCCCCTACTGCAAAGCACAATATATTGAAAAATGAGAAGGAAAAGGTTTGCCAATGAATTCTAAGATTAGTCATAATTTCTTTTTCATATACACACATCATACATCTCTTTTTATGGTTCATCAGTTATCCTGCTGTCAGCTGTAGAAATCTGAGTGCCACAGTAAAGCAGCAAGACTATTCCCAGGACTACTCTGTGTAGAGCTCAGCTGAATCTGTCTCATCACACTTTAATGTTCTGTTGATGCCACTTGTTTTGTTATTTCCATTTTTTTTTTGTGTTTATCTGGGAGCAAAAGTGTGTTCAGCCTTGTGCACACGAATTTAATAGCTTGTGCCACTCATATCATTGTATCATTATGACATTTTAATTTTTTTGTAGCCCAATCCAGACATAAAGTAGGGTTTTTCCCTTAGTTATTGATTGGGTAAAACGGGAAAACTGAGTAGGCTGCAATCTAAGCACATATCCTTCTGTTGGATCTTTATTGTAGGAAATGAGACATGAGCTAGTTAATAACCTCTGAAGATTTAAAAAACATTCAAGTGTATAGCACTGATCAGTTTTAGATATGAATGTCTGTATTGTGCCTGGTCATTTAGTTTAAAAGAGTTACTCCAAGTAATGCATTTACACATCTAGATACTGCTTCATTTACCTATGTGTATTTATTTATAACTCCATCATATATATTTGCCAACAGCATTTAACAGAATGTCATATGCTTATTTCTATCAAGTCACAAGTAAACTGTGCCTCTATTTTTATTTTTCTAAAGGGCACACTGCCACTTTAGAGAGACCTATCCCTTTTCAAAAGTATCATGAAAATAAACTTGCCCTATTTTTATAAAGGGCAAAAAAGACAAAACAGATCAAACCAATAATTTGGGAGGTTTTTACTGTAGAATTTCAAGCTGTGTTGATTTTGAAGGAATGGGATATGGTCTCTTTCATCCACCACTGGTTTTATAGTAAGAACTGCTCAAGGAGAGACACTGACTTTGGCTTTTACTTATTTCCCCCTCATTATTTAATGTTCTTAGGTGACAACTTGCATTTTGGCATTTAAACAGTGAGCATTCTTGAAATTATTTAATGCAATAATGCAAAACCTTGTGGGAAACATCACAGACCCTAATACTGCAAACAGTGGCTGCCTGCCATGTGGTTTATGTCCACACTCTGAAACATGGCAATGACAGTAGGTGTTCACAGGCACACAAACTGAAAATAGACTGATATTCCCCATCTATCCTTTTTTGAAACACTGTGCTGTATATGCAGCTTTCTGCTACACATGGCTGTTTTTCTCAGTAAATTGGTTTGTGCCTGTGGCTGTATATATGTATGTATTGAAGTTGCTCAAGCTTGAGCTTTTATCCCAATTCTGATGTTTATATTTTTATTGCTATTTTTCTTCCACTTGTTATAATTTTATTATACAGAAAGAAACATAATTTTGTATATCATGGGAATTTAAATATAGTCATAAATTTGAGTCTTAGTAGTACAGATAGGAAACATCAGTGAGGGTTTCCTCACTGACTCTAAGTCAGTCTCCTTTGTAGGGAGGTATGGCTCCTCTTGCGACACAAAGATCAGCAGGAGTTGGGGCTACATGCCTCGCGGTCCTCAGCTTCTCCTTAGATGCAGAGCTGCATCTGATGTAATGGAAAAGATGGTGCTTGTACCTGTTCTGGGGAGCGCTTTCCCTCTGGGCACAAGCAGATGATATTATGCTAACTTCTCCTGCATGGCTTCCCTTTTGCCTCCTCCAACTCACCCTACAAGGAAAGACTGCAAGTGCCTTTTCTTAGCAGGAGAAACTCCTATTTTGCAGTCGGAAAGGGGTCCTCAAGTCCAGTCTGGCCATGAATTATCTTACTGGTAAAATTTGGTCTCTTTAGTAATCTCTGTAGGTGACTGACACACTTCTTATTCCATTTTGATGTGTGCAAGAATGCATTATTGCTATTCAATCATACCTTCCTCTTCAGCTGTAAAAGAGATATAGCTGCTAGATTACAGTGTCCCCTCAGATATACTTGAAAAGTTCTGGAGGGAGATCACTGTAGGTTTGTTTTCTGCCACCTCAGGTGTTCAAAGTATGACCAGGTACTACTCTGAGCTTTTAAGAAACTGCACTGCAGTAGAAGTTTCCCCTAGATATCAGACCTTATCCTGCTCATCTTCTGGGTGAACAATTCCTGTTGATGATGACAAGATACTGTTTTATAAAAGAGGACTGCAGATTACTGGGTCTCAAAATACATTAATTTCCTTAATGCATTTTAAATGGGTGTTCTTAGAAGGCACTACACCAAATAATTAATTTGCTTGATCCAAGAAATCTCCAAACTTCATTTTCATCTCATTTAGCAATTAAAACTCCTGAAGTGGTCTCTCTGTCCATCTGTAGGGAGTTCATTGATATTAAAAGTCATAATTAGACACATGAGGCACAAAATTCCCCCTGTGAGGGAGTTTTAGATGCTGAAGTTATGACCCAATAGAATTCTGGCAAATTTCACAGTGTACTTACACTGATGTTTCTATGGTAGTTAGGTGCGGTCATCTGTGCACAGGTGACCTGTGTAGACTTCACGGTATGATTGAATTAAAGCAATTGTTACTTTTCCAGAAACCTATAATGAGGGTTAAATATAATTTTCCATATAAATATATATTGCTCCCTATAGTCAGATTGTGTGACATTTCATCTAAGTAACTTCCTTTAAATATTTCAGCTTAAATGTGGAAATTATTTACCAGTTTTACTGCTGAATGTAATGCTGTGATTTTGATTTTTCTCTTGCTCATTACCTTATTTTTCATTTCTTTTGTTTACCGTGGTCATTCATGTAGGCCTGTTAACATCTGAGAAATAGAAACATTGCTTCTGTTCAAGGATATAAGGCCTAGCTTATTCACTGTGCATCTTTACTGTATGAAGGTTTCAGAACCTTTCTGAATCCTTGGGCAAAAAATTGAAACTCATTTGTGATCACATTAATAGAATCCAAGTGATTTGTCTTAAACAAACCAAGGTTTTCCATTAGCTCATTGAAGCTTAACTGTTTGAAGATAGCATTAACTAATACCATCCCATTCCATAGTTTAAAGGATGCCTCAGCATTTTAAAGAGAAATTCTGTATTTTTTTTTGTCCAGTGGTACTGTTTGTGTAGATTCAACTACCTACCTACTGGGCTTTTGTACCCCCTCATGTAACTATCAGTTCCAAATTAGTTTAGACTGAACTGCCATTTTTTTTCTAGAAAATGTAACCTAGTAGCTTGATACATACACTTCAAGATTTTTCCTTACGTTTTCTTCTCCTGGTGATGTTTTCTCTAGTTCTTGTATACTTATCATCATGCCCAAAATATCACAGACCAACATCAAATAAATTGCCTGACACCTTTTCATCTCTTGCTTCTTCTCTGTTTTCACATTTCCTCATTGTGAATTTTTAAATGACTGACTGATTGTTCATAGCTCTTTGGGCAGCTGAGAATAGAACTTCTCAAGAAAATAAGCAAATATTTTGTTTCACTTAGTGGTCAGAAGTGGAAATTATTATTTGTTTGAGACGGACAGTGAAGAGGAAGAGGAAGAGGAGAAAAAAGAAGAGGAAGAGCCTCGAAAAAAATCTGCATTTCAGGTACTGTATGGTAATTTGCTTTCTAATTGACATCTTGGAAAAAATGTAGGCTTCTTGTGACATTGGCACATATATTAAAGCAGCCAGTACACCTAAAGTAGACCTGAAAAGTGTTGGAAATGAAATTTCTTGCCAATTTAAAATGCAAGTTTGCCCTTTTTAAGCATGGTCAGATTCCTGCAGGAACTATAGCGAAATCATATCTTCATTCACTTGTGCCTGAGGAAACCAAAAATACAAAACCAAAGGTTAAGTATCTGAGCTTTCTTCTTCCTGTGTTTTAATAGAGACAAGTGAGGAAGCTGACTCGCCTCTGGCAGACCTGTATGATGCTTCAATGGTTTTCTGGTTTTGAGTAGATCTTATCTTTCCATGAAGAAAAGATCCCCAATATTAGCAATTTTTCATGGAAAAGGATACATACTTTAAAAAAACCCATAATTTTATTATTGATCCCAGTGGACCAGAAAAATATATCCTTGGTTTAAAAAAATGCTTAAGGTTTAAAATAATAAACTTAGACCACATAACTTTCTTTCCTTTCTTTTTCAGGATAGTGTTAATTAATATGTTTGCTTTTTAAGTGACAGACTGTTTTGAAGTAAGAGGATATTGTGATGTTAAAAAGACAGCCAAAGTTTCCTGAGTTACTGCATATTCCTTCTGCATTGATATTAGACAGGAGCAGGTATTGAATCACCTGGCATAAATTAAGAACTTGGGTAAAGACATTAGTGAAATGGCCATGCAGACATGCTTTAGTCCTCTTTAAGATTAAAGATTGAATACTTCTCAGAAATACCACAGAACCTTTTCAGGTCTGTAACTTCAAAAGCTTAAGCAAACAGGTAGCTTTTTGCAGATGAGTTATTCCTATCCAGATACAAGCTCATGTCATAGCATTATTGAAAGTGCAGCCCAAGCAAGAGTAAGAAATAGTATCCATGCTCTTCTGTTCATTTTTACAATAGCTTCCAAACAAAGCTTCTCATATGACATTACTAAATTACAAGGAGAAATATTTTGTGTAATCCATTGATACATTGTGCTTTTAGTTTATATACTTATATGACATTACCAGCTGATAACATTTGTTGAACTGCCTGCATGGTAATGCAATGAAAATATCTTTTTCCTGGCCTTAAAAAAAGAAAAACAAATCTGGATGAAAAATAATGTGATAAGTAAGCTTCATTTTCTACTACTTACCGTAATTTTCTATTACATATTTTTGCATTTAACTCACTTTGGACCATAAAAATGGCTCGTGAACTTCTAGGTCATTTTCCCTCCTGGTTTTCATGAAGGTATAGAAGAAAGTTTGTATTCTTGTTTCTGATGATTTTTTAAAAGAATTGGTGTTCAGAGGTGCTGGTGTCAAGCACTGAGATTTTGAAGAGTTCTCAACTTGAGGTCAGGAGCTAATAAGATTATTTCATTTACTCCGAGTTTTGGGGGTTTTGTTCATTTGATCTTATTTTTAAATCTTGGGTCTGAAACTACTAAGCTGAGGATGGACGATCTGGTCTTTATTTCTAAATCCTGGCCAATCATTCTATATAGTGGACAGTGCTGCAATATGTGCAAAATGATGATGTTGAATGGCTTTAAATAGGAGGAGAGTTATATAGAACAAAAAGGCAGTTTTGTTTATGAAAAGCTTGTTCATCATTTGGTCATCACACCTTATTTGCCTTCAATCACCATGTACATGGTCTTAATAAAAATACTAGCAAAGCGAATTGTTTGTTGTGGAGCCCACCAAATAATTACTTCTAAGTGATGATTTTTCTTTTTGTCTAAATTGTGTGCAGTACTTCAGGGGTTAACATGGAGATTTTATTTGTTAGAGAATGCAGGCAGTTAAGAATCATCTCATTGAAATTTTATTGTGAATAGCACAAAGAATCTTTTATCATTATCGGAGTCTATAAATGTCAATTCATTCTTAATAATCTAGATACAATCATTTAGTATATATTTTTATTAACATTTTCTTGTTTCCTACTAATTGCTATTGCTTTGTCCTTTTTTATAGAGAGCTATTGGGAAATTTGCTTCAGCCATTTTAGCCTTGCCAAAGTCTATCATTAAACTACCCAAAACTATTCTTCAGTACTTAATCAAAGCAGCAAAGGTACTTGAGATTTTGCAAATTCTCAGTATGTGACCCATCCCATAGTTCCTGATGCAGTGTATACCTTTGTCCTGGTCTGCATTTTTCCTCTTATATGAAAGATAAGACAAAAAAAAAAAACCCCAAAGATTTATTCCTAGCAAATGCAATACATCTCATACTTTTGCAGTGGGCAAGCCACAAGAGAAGAGGTCTATGTTTTTTTAACTACAGCCCCAGAGAGAAAATGCAGACCCAAACTCTTGTTTTCTTCTGATACTGCTATACACAATGGGCACATCAAGTTGCATGTATCTTGGGGACATGATGGTAATTGATCTCATAAAGCTGGTAAAAGGTTTGTAAAACACACATTCTACTCCAAACTCCTTTTTAGTTCTATACTTTTCTGCCCTTTATAATCATAAAAAAGATTTCTGCGTCTTCTTTCTTGTCCTTCTGGAATACATTTAGCATTTCCTACCTTTGAAGCACTGTGTATCATTTTACACTCCGTATATGTAACATGGTATTTGTAAGGAGTGAGCATTACAGATTGAGTGTAGCAGCCCCAAATCATAAAAAATGCTGCATTTAAAGTTTGTCCAGTAGTAAAAATCTAAAATAATGTATATGTATGCACCAGCCACCTCTTCAAATATTCACTTTTTAGCATAGTTAGTTACATTAAATTTATTAATCCAATGCCCTTTCTTCATTCTAATCTTCTGCCCTCTTCCAAGCCTGCCTCTTACCTCTAATTTCTTTATTCAAACTATGCCTGTGATTAGCATATGGTTTTTCAGCAGATGCTGACAGTTTCTGACTTTCAGTAGTTCATACAGTATTAGTTCACTTAACTGTCACGCAGATAACCAGTTCACTTAATATTCCCCGAGATAGCCTTCGTTAGAAAGCACCTATTACAAAGCAAAGAGAAACCAGTACATCTGATGCCATGTATTTTATCATGTGTTGCTTGTAGGCATATAAAAGTAAATGTACAGATCTTGAGACATTTGGAAGATGATCTTCTTATGAACAGTACCAAACTAATTTCTTCTACATTGGTGTAGAATTCACAAAACAGAAAAAAGTATCTTTCTCTTTTAATTTAATGTCAGTTTGACAGTTTTTTTAAAGTTCTTTTAGTATTCCAAAGCAATTTGTATTATGCAAATTTAAGATATAGAAATAAACCAAAGAGAAATTTTAACATTCTGTCCTATGAGAGACTGTTCCAGCTTCCCTGAGATACACGTGTGGTGTTGTCATTGTCTGCATGTTTGTCTTGCAAATTAACAGACCTGGTTTGTTACTGTGCTTTATTTTGTGCTCATGCCTGCATCTGTGTGTTTCCTGCCCTGACTCTGTTACCAGCCTGTGTTGCTTAGATGTAGAAGACAACGTAGTGCCAATTGAAGATGATTACCGTTTGTCAATTAAAACCATAAAAGGAGCAAAAGGGCATCTTTTGTCCTAAAGAGATGTGGAGAAGATAGTTACTTTGGTCTCTGTTTTTCACATTTCATATTGTGTAGGAAAAGAAGATATAAGTGTTACTTCTTTTTTTTTCCGTAACCTTCACAGCTTTGAGCAGAACTGTTCTAAAGTTGTTTTGGGATATTTTTATTTTTTTTTCACTTTTTTCCTTTCATCCATTGCTATAGCATTTATGAATATTTTAGGCCAATTCTACGCTTCATGTAGTCATAACAGGTCAACAGACTGTTGATCTGAGTGAGTGCTGTGAGTAGGATTTGGCCTCATAAGATACCCTGGGTATATAGATAAGTATTACTGTCTTCATTTTACAACTGGAAAACCAGTAGCAGAAGGATTCATAACTGACTTATCTGAAGCAACAAAGACAGCCATTGTCAAAATGAGGATGAAATTTGAGGAATTCCTGTCTGCCAGGTTGGTATGGTACATAGATAGAAAATCTAAATGTTCCATTGGGATCTGCAGGTGAGTATAAAAATACCTAAAGTATGAAAGATGTACAAGCACAAATACATGTACTGAGATATCACTGCATCTTTTGATGCCTTAGTTAGTTAATTGCAGCACTTTCTCTTAATGTTTCCATTACTCTGCATCTTGCCTGTAAAATTATAAAGTAGAAATACAGGATTAAATGGAGAGATTCAGGTGAAGTAGCCCATAAATACAACAGGGTATTAATTCCCAAAATTCAGAGCATGATTTTTTGTGGGTACTAATGAAACTTGGTTCACTCACAAGTGTTTGCACATTTGGTTTTATGCTCGCAAAAATAGCACATGAAAAACTCCGCAGATCTCTGGCAGAGGTGTTTGAGTTGGGATTCCAAATATTTCCTTACCCCTGCAGATCTGAATGTGTTTACTCAAGCTATATAGTCCTGCTTGTGGCTTATTCTATGGCTTACTGTCAAAACACGAAGAACCTTGAAAGAAATGAGTTTGTTCCTTCCAGTTTGTTTATCAGGCCTGGATTACTGACCCTAAAACAGCACTACGACAGAGGCGCAAAGAGAAGAAAACTTTTGGGAAAGAGAAGCGAAGGCGAAAAGGATCTGGGGATGGTAGGTAGACTTTTTTATTGTAAAAAGATAGTGTTAACTAGACTGCTTGTTGTTCTGGTAGTGAAAAGCAGCTATAATTTAGAGGGTAAGTGCTCTCAGTCCTGACAAGGAACTGGAAAAATCACTTTATCTTTGGGTGGCTGTCTCTCCCTGCACCAGCCAAGGCCAGCCATAGCTATGTTTTTCTGTTCTACACAATGTTCGCTGGGGAAGATAAAAGAGAATCACAGAATCACAGAATGGTTTGGGTTGAAAGGGACCTTAAAGATCATTCAGTTTCAACCCTCCTGCCATGGGCAGGGGCACCTTTCAGTAGACCAGGTTGCTGAAAGCCCCATCCAGTCTGGCCTTAGACACTTCCAGGGACAGGACATCTACAAGTTCTCTGGGCAACTTGTTCCACTGTCTTACCACCCTTATAGTGAGTCACTGGAGAAGAGAAGAAGAAGTGTTTCCCATGGAGCTGCAAGACACATGCCCAGAACTTTGCCAGGTAGTAAGACTCAACACATTGCAGAAAGCATCAGCTGTATGAAAACATTTGTGGAAGTAGAGTACTTGCAAGAGAAAGGGTCTGCTGCCACTGAAGCTGTAGCTGCAGTTACTCACTATGAGATAGGAATTAGAGGCAGAGTCCTATGTCTGTCCCTCAGTTCTTCTTGTAAATGTACATCACATGAAACAGTGTAACAGAAATTGCCTGTGTTTACACCAACAAATTATTCTGCTCAGCAGCCTATCTAGTAAGAAATGCCACTGCAAATTACAAGAGGGGTGGTCATCCATGAACACCTTTGCTAACAGGGTTGTCCCCTCACTTGAGTCCTTTAGAAATGGAAATACACTTTCTGTTACAGTGATAGGTAATGGACCCATCACTACTGCTTAGTGTCTGTTATAATTTTCTAGCTTGAATGGCATTTACACACACCCTTCTACAGTGTCACTGTTTCACCCATTGTTTTCAATAGGTGGTACTGATGCGGACTGTGAAGATAGTGAGGAGGAACCTGTCAAGAAGAAATCTGATGGACCAGGTATGAAGGCAGAAGGAGGGTTTCTCTGCTGTTACAATGCGGTTGTGACTGGTGGCATGAGCAACATATGACAGACAGCGTTGCAGTGATCTCAGACTTATATAAAAGCCATACAATCCACTCTAACATGTAGTGAGGACTTCCAAACTACTTTCAGGTTTTCGATTGCCAGATTTACAAGTCCTGAGGATAGAAACTTCTACTCCTGGACTATTAGCTACTGTACTCATTCTCTACACATTTTAATAAATACATGTGCAGGCTCAGACTTGATTACTTGATGTACAATTTACTTACATAACAACTTACACGCAATCTTAGCTTCCAGTCCTGATTGCATACAGCCCTGTGTGGAAGTCTCCATTCTTTTTGAGTGATTGAAATGTTATTGTTAGCACAAAGACCTTGTGTTTTCTCAGTGTGTTTTAGCAAGTTTAATGTATGCTTTTGTCTGGTACTCACCCATGCAGCAGGGTGCAACAATCTCAAAAAGCCTGGATTCTCCAAATCTTATACATTCTTATTCATAATCAGACATAAGGATGATCTGCACAAGAGAAGAAATGCAGGATCTTGCCCATATCGAAAGTTTTGCTGCAAAGAAATGTAATAGATCATAAATCTGTGCTTGGCTTTTTGTTTCTAACTGGAGTAAAAGAAGAAAACAGAGTCTCCTTTTAAGTAAGCCTTCATCGTGGCTTACCTTGAGGGAGACTTTTTCTTCAAAAGCTATTTTTCTTCTCTATTTAAAATAGGTTCCCACAGTTCCAGTTAGAATTGTACCCCTAAGAGAGCCAAAAGGTGGAAGATGTTACAAGGATATGGGAAATGTAATTTTTTTCTCACAAGTGCGGTGGTCTCAAATAAACGAGTTGCATTCCTGTAGGGGTTTTTTGGTAGGGTCTGGGGGCTTTTTTATTTGTTACTTAGTGACAGCACAATTACCTGTGTTAAAACACTGAAGTGAATCACTCAAACACATTTCTAGGGAAATATTATTGGTGCTACACAGGAATTAGGGAAAGAGAAGGAGGCTTGTAATTAATTTATATTGGAAATAGTCAGTTTGAGTGATTTATATTTTTGTTGAAATACTTTGACCATTCCTAGGTTAAATTTGTTAATGAAGATGGTTGGAAAAAAATAGCTGGTAATTAGTATCATTAGATACTAATACTAATTAGATATTAATACTAATACCTTAGATCAAATACTGTCTCACAAGCTGAGGTAGAGAGAAGCCTTCTCTGTATTTGACCCTTTGAGTTAGAATAACAGTCCTCAAAAAATAAATGTTTCCCTTTTTGAAGATGTTTAGATGAAATCGATTCCCAAAAGATTATTTTTAAAAGTTTTGAGAACAGCAAAGCTGCCAGAATAGCTACAGCACCATTAAAAATGTATACCACATCACCTCCATCCCAGAGAGAAAAATGACCTTTCAGGTTGGACTGGAAGTGCTTGGCAAAACACTGTAGTGAGACTATGGCATGCCAGTGTGGTCAATAATAAACATAATATTAATGTAGAATCATAAAATCATAGAATAGTTAGGGTTGGAAAGGATCTTAAGATCATCTAGTTCCAACCCCCCTGGCATGGGCAGGGACACCCTACACTAAAGCATGTCACCCAAAACAGAGGAAGAGTGAGGTTTAACAGAGAAAACGTTCATGTGTTGTATATTTTTGTGTATGAGTGATACTTTCCTTTTAACCTGTTCATAATATTGTCTGGAATTTGAAGGGAATGAAGGGTTCTTGAAGTAGAAACAGCCTTACATGTAATTTACAGAAGATTTTCTTTAGCTTCAACATCTTCATGTTGAAATATGGGTGAATAAGTAGATAAATCATAAAATATATTTAATTCTGAGTAACCTAGAAAAAAATCAAAAAGGGCAGAATATTATTGAAATAACTGTATGACCAAATGAAGGGGGCTAAATGCTCCAGACCAGACCAGTGCTTTGGCATCACTCAGATAAATGGTGCATACTGCCATTTCACCATCCACTTCACAGGAATGTACCACTAACACTTTTTTTCCTTAGATTCTCTCTACACGTATATTTATGTAACCCTGCCTGCACACCCAGAGACACATGCCTGTTCCTCCATAAGAAATCTTTTGCTTTACCATAGCTTCACCTTTGCATTCTTTCTAATGAGCAAATGTGCACTCCACAAAGTTTTGCATGCCATCTTGTGGTACAGCTAAGAAGTGAGGTTGTTAAAAGTGTTAGGATTTTGCACATGGATTGGTTGGCTCCCTAGTATCTGCTTCAAACATTTTGTCTCTGCATGTAGATTAGGGACAATTTTCTGTTATTTCTTAGTCTGGCTACTCTGAAATCGATCTTTATAGCGAATGCTCTGGGATTTGCAACCCACCAGGGACAACTAACTCTGAAACTGGGTAGTTGGAAAGAATTTTTTTAGTATTTGTGCAACACTGTGCACAAAGAACTGTAGTGTGGTGTGCATGTTTGTGAGTAAAAGAAAAATACACTGGAAGTGGTGGTTTGGAGCTGAGAAACACAGTTTGTAATGCTAAGGGAACTAGTAAATTAAGAACTTGGGACAGCTGCGTAGAGCAAACTACTGTTGTTGGTATAAACCCATAAGGCCCACTCATGGGAATGTGTATTGTTTTGGCAAAATGGTGCAAGAGTCATGTTTGATAAATGATTTATATGATTTGTCCTAGTTGGGCTAGTTGATCTGAGATCACGGATGACACAGTGTAGCCTATTTGAAAAAAGAGAGACTTTGGAAACAGTAAATACAGAGTGGTGTATTTAGCTGGTTGGGAAGCTAGGAGAGAGTCAGACTGCTTAGGCAGGTTAGACTTTAAAACTCAGCGAGGTTCAAGCACAAAAGACAAACTCTGTGCAGAGAGAAACATGCACAAGTCAATAGACAGGTACAGATGGGTTCAGCTCAAAATGCTGGCTGAGTGGCTGTTGAGATCAAAGGAGCTGGGGTTGTTGAATAGCTTTCAGGAGATGTCCAGATCTTTGGGTTTCTTTTTGCAGACTTCTGCATAGAGCGTCTGTAAAATTAGGGACTTTGATATGAGTACCAATTGCAGGACCAGGGAGTTACAGGATAGAAAAGGGATTCCAGATGATAAGACATACAGGCAGGAAAATGGCCTAGATAGGAAAAGGTTTCCGACTGTCTTCAGAGATTCCTTATTATGTCAGGGTTTTGCAGCCTGGATTGTTGTTATTATTGGATAATAAAGAAAAAAATTAATCTAACTCCTAGTAGAAATACAATAAAAGCGATTTGAGTTCATTAACTCTCTTTTGCTTTTCCTCTCCCTTAGATAACATCATCAAAAGGATATTTAATATCTTGAAGTTCACTTGGGTCCTTTTCCTGGCAACACTAGACAGTTTTACAGCTTGGCTCAATTCCATCTCAAGAGAACACATTGATATCTCCACTGTGCTAAGAATTGAACGCTGTATGCTGACCAGGGAGATTAAGAAGGTAAGGCCCTTGGTCTTTTTAGCCTGTTAATGCCATTTCCAGCTCAGTCACAAATGAAGTTGTCTTTTCAGATCATTGTGTTAATGAAAAAAAATGACAAAAAATCTCACTTACATGTGCATTTAAAAAAATAAGTCTGGACTCTTTTACTGCTTGCTGCTTTATAACAATAAATAAGAAGCAACACAGCTTATATACAAACAAATCTAATGAAAAACATGAGTTTCAGATTTTTGTTCTTGAGATATTTTATTTTGACAAAACTTCAGATTTTGAAAATTTTATATTAGGGACAGTATAGAGAGTTGAAATAGTAGTAACTAGTAACATTAGTAAAGGAAATACAGGTAGTGTCTTAGAGTGTTTTTATTATTTTATCTGGAAAAAGTCCTTGCATAAAGGTTCATTATAAGTCAGAAAAATGACGGTTCAAGTATAGCAATCTTCTCATTGTATCTTCTGAGGTCAATGCAACTGCTAGTGGAATGAGTTGGATATATTTCTGCCCAAGAACAGGCTGTAAAATTCTGAGTTTCATTCTTATGACACATCTTCAAAATTTTGATTGCATTGTAATAGTCAGAAAGACTTGATTCTGTGCCCAGATCTGGGCTGACAGTTAGAAAAACCATCCTTTCATGAACTTGCTTGGTCCTGAATTCATAGAGAAAGAGTAAAGGTCTTTTTCACATATTTTCATTTCCAACTCTGTCCATACTTCAATAATAGATTCTTAGCTGGGGACACTAATGAAAAACTAAATATTTTTCAAATATAACCTGGTTTAGTTTGTTTTTTTTTTCCCGTTTAAAATATCTGCTACTGACCACTACTAGGATGTATGATTGTTCTTAGAGTCAGTGAAGCTATGTAAAAGAGATATCTCAAAAGCTGTTGGAGTACAGGTTGTGTCATGGTCCCAGCTCACATCTCATTTTTATGATGACTGATCTGCAGTTCACCCAGCAGAGTTTCGTTGGCTGTATATTGCCTGAAACAGCTTGCATTGCTCCAGTTTTGCTTGAAAACTCAATACTGTGCTATGGTAATCTAAGTCAGAGTCTGACTTGCACTCTGAAAAGGAGCTATGAGTGGGAGGTTATTTACTATGAAGCTGTTTGCGTAGTCCTTGATCTGTTCCTTGCCAAATGACAGAAGAAATTAGTCCCTCAAAGAATACACCTCCCCCCTGCCATGTTCCTCTACCTCTGCTCTCTTCCACAGGGAAACGTTCCAACACGAGAAAGCATCCATTTGTATTACCAGAACCACATGATGAAACTTTCTAAGGAGTCAGGACTGGATTCAATTGATAAAAATCCTGGTCAAGCTTCTGGTTTGCAAGCATCTGAAAGAATGGATAGTTTAGATTCAGCAGCTTCTCGTGATAGTATCTCCAGGTATTGATTTAATATTATTTTGGGAAAGATAGCGGGATCATGTAATTCTAGATAACATCTAAATGAACTTTCTAATCAATGTTGAATCCTCTTTTTGATTTATCCATGCCATTTTAAAAGTGAAAAGTCTGATACAATCTAACTATTCCTTTATAGTGTTGGACTCAGTTGTTGGCTTAGCTCCTTTTCCACTGTATGACTATTCCACTGCTTTCTGTTTCCCCAAGAATTAGGAGTCACTAACAGAGGTTCTGATCTTGTAAAAAATAATGGAAAATAAGAGCCTGCTGAGGATGTTTATGGGATAGTATTTTAGGAATTCACGCATGGAGTTTGGGGAACAGTCATTCATTGCAAATATTTTGTCTTTGTAAAATAAATTGTTGTCTGTTGCACACAAATCAAAAAAGGCTTTGCATTGAGAGAGAATCTGAATTTGAGAGAACAAATTCCCCCTCTTCTATACACAGGCCAAAGATCATCTAAAGAGCCTGATTTTCTAACTGCTGTGTTTGCAGTCCAGCAGAGCTACACAATTTGTGGATCAAATACCCATACTAGTTCAGGAAAACCACCTTCTTCATTCTTTTCTGAAGATGGATGCCATCAAGTCCCTTGCCAAAATTACTGCATGCTCCTACTGCTCCATGAACACAGAGGCACACACATTCACTTCCTTGTCTTACATAGACAGCCTGTTCCCACCACGTCCTTGATGTTCTTGACTTTTAAGGGACTGCTGAAGTTGTCCAAGATGAGAAGGAGAAGAGAGGGCTTTGGAAATCAAGCTGTTCCGTAATCTCTTTCATTCTACTGTCTTCTGTTCTCTGAAGTGTGGCAGTATCATGTTATGTTTAATACTCCCAGCAAACTTGGTACCTTTGGTGTACAGTAAATTATGCTTAGCTTTTACTAATGACATACGGTTAGATGTTAGCTGAATAAAACTAACGAGGGCTTGTTTCCTTTCTGATGTTACTGAAAAGTAAGTGCAAGAGTGTGCCTGTGAGCACTGTTTTTCAACAAAATATTCACAAATTGCTCCTCATGGGCAGCAGTGGCCTTTGAGAGGTTCACGCCAGTAAAAACAGCAAATCTGAGCAAACCTTTCTGGTGGCTAGCTACCCAACTAAGCAACACCTTTGTGTTTTGTCTCAAAGTTTTACAGGACTCAGATGACGTGAGAAAAATGGATAGCCAAATTCTATTAACCAGCTCGCTTGGAGCCACTTGGATATCTGCAGGGCAGTATTTAACTCCACAAAGCTCAGTCTCAACTAAAGAAAGAATAGTAATATCAGACCTGCTTTCATTAAATAGATTTTGGTTTGTCACACTGCTTACTGTAGGTAGAAGAAATTATTATTATTATACGAACATGTTAGCAAGAAGCAAGAGCTTGCAAGGAGCAAGAACCTTAACTAGAAGCAAAGGGAAGCAAATTCCAAAATGAATTACAAGCAAAGGACAAGAAAAAAACAAACCAAAACAGAACAACTTGTCATTTTCACATGTAAATTCTGCCTCTTCAATGAGATGAAATCCAGTGTTGAGCTCCACTTACAGGGTTTTTTCTCAGAATAACTGCTCATTTGTTACACTGCTTCAAGTGTACTTACACATTTAAAATCTCTATTTAAACTTAGATTCAAATATAATGATTCTGCAGAGCTGCTTTTCAACAGAAAAAGTTAAGTCTTTCACATGTGTTGCTGTCATCTGTTTCCTCAGAAACAGGACCCATTGACAAAGAATAGCAAGGAAATATTATGACTGATTTATCTAATCTCAAATTATCTTTCTGGTAATGAACAATCAAATATTCTTGCACTGAGAGTATTTACAAAGTACACACATCTGCTATAATAATAATGACCTGTAATTAGAGGAAGCAAAAACGAGTCTGCTGATCGAATGATAATGCCATCTGTTTATTGGGGCAGCCTTGCATGTCTCTTCCTGGGATTACAAAACTGCTTATGAGCTTTTTTAGAAATTTGAAGTGTTTTAGGCTTCATGTGATTTTCTGGCATGAGTTTTTTGAATTGCCTGTAGGAAAAAGGGCATTTTACATTTCAAAGTAATGATTTCCAGTAGATATAAAACCAGCTAATTAAATCTAAAGAATCCTTGTGATCATGGATCTGGGATTGCAATGGAAAACTTTGGGAAAGGGCAGAGGTTCCTAACCAGTATTCTGGTTGTCCTTCTTTGGTTGTCATACACAAAATTCTGTAGTAAACATTAGGTCCACGATTAAGATGGTATGTCTGGAAGTACACAGGGCTATTCTATTATAATAATATATACTCCTCAGTATTCAGGACAGGAATTCCTGTTGGTATCTGCTCAGTGCTCTGAAAAATAATTTTCAGGGAGAACAACCCTTCAGATCAGCTGCAGGAACTGTAAATTTCCTGTGAAATTCAGGGCTGATCCTTGTAAGTCCTACCCAGGGATGTCATGTTTAGCCTAGATAAAGCTCTAAAAACTGTTTTGCAGAGTGTTCTTTGTGGGATTTTCTCTTTTAGTAGGGCTGTCATTTATTCTTAGTCTTTTTTCTATACAGTAGCTAGAGGTGTAACGAGGTACTCATAATGTTGGGGGGCGGGGGGGAGGGAGTGTTTCTCTTTATGTATAAATGTTGTCATGTATCCTAAATGCACAGTGCAAAGTTCAAGTGGACCAAAAGGAGAAGAGGCTGGTGTTGATCTGTAACAATCTCTTTAAGGAACACCACCAGAAGGGGTCAGGAGCTAGCATGGTAGAGCATTCACTGCTGTTTCTATGTGACTGATGAACTACTTATTAGGTTAAACAGCTTGTGAATGTCAGTAACATGGTTGGGAACTTACTAAAACCACTTGGCTGCCTTTATGAGAGGTTGCCTGTGATTATGAAGTAGCAGCAAGACACAGGTCCTAAGTCAGATTTCAGAATATCCAAGGTTTTGTAACCAGTTCAGTTTGTATCAGTTTTTGTCCATCACAATAACATATTCAGTTCCTAACTCTACCTCTATGTAGGCTTTTATAGGAGCTGAAGGAGGAATCCCTTGATCCTCCTGTAAGAGCAAACAGAGTGTTTATGTATACTACTTTTTGCTGTGCTTCCCTCACCAGATGTGAGAATAGGGCTTGTCACAGTGAGTGCCTGAGAAGTAATGTTTGCCCTGGGAGGCAGGAGAAAGTATGAAAGGAAGGTTCCAGTTTGGGGCTAGATCTTGGTCTGATTTAGGAGCGTGAATGATTGAGCTATTTGGGATTTTTTCCTACAGATGTGGGGAGTGTAATAATTAATAAAGGTAATGGCAGCCAGTAACTCAAAGCAGAAAAAAAAAAAAAAAAAAAAAAAAAATTGGAAAACAAAACTTAACAA
>NDXB01011055.1:75673-111461 GCA_002631895.1 Agapornis roseicollis
AGAAAAAAAAAAAAAAAAAGCCAGAAAATTTGGAAGTCACCACTTAACAAATAAACTCTCTGGGAAGGGTAAATTTGTTTAGCAAAAAGGAAGTCATAAAGCAAGAAATTTCCCACTCACTGAGGATAAAAACATATCTGCTATATATATCCCCATTTTAAATGGATACCTGATTAACTTTACGGAAGATGCTTGAACTTGAGCTTTTAATGAACAGTCAATTTAAAATACCTAGTGCTTGGATGATTTCAAGAAGCTAATGCTTTTCAAGGTCTCCAAGGACACAAATTTGAAAAGTCACTCAGGAAGGTCAACTTGGATTAAATTTATGTGATAGTCAATAACTGAGTCAACATCAGGTTTGCTAAGTGTAAATCTCTCCACTTCATTGGTGTTCGCATTTCCTCCATGTTCGGGAGCATGTTCCTAAAGTACATAAAGAATATACAGATGATACTACAGGAGTCATTTCATACACATCTCCTGACATTCAAGGATACAGAGCAACTGCTCAATCAGTAATTCTTCTGATGATTCATTCATCCTTCATTTAAAACAGCTTTAAGCCAAATTATTGCAGGGACTCCATGTGGGCAAATGTTTTTATCCGATGGGATTAATAGATGTTTTTTCCTTTCATTTTTCTGGGACCTGGGTCAGAATTCACATGTCTTGGAAGAAAACTGGTGTATGTTTCTTTCAGTGAAAATATATGAACAGGCATGTGCTCCTTTGAATTTAACAGCTTAAAGCCCTTGGAAGGTTCACTCTGAACTATGTCTACATTTAAAATACTTCAACACCTTAGTAAGAGGTGTTGCTCTTGAAAAGAATAAACTCAGACCTTGAGAGGTAAAATATCATGTGGATAACATTGTAACACAGAGACAGAAAGCAAAAAAATAGATCATCTACTTGCAAAACCAGATCATCTACTTGCTGCCATCTCCCTATATTTTAGCACCAAAACCTCACTGATAGTACAGCCTGGCTATATGTCTTAGGTGTATATGCAAGGGAGACCTGCTCCCTCATGACACCCTGGAGTCAGTCACATGGAGCTCTGACCGATTTCTATGCTTCTGAATCAGGCCTCTGGGGTGGATCTCCTGTTCCTATAAGAAGCAGCATTTGCTGCTTCATCAAAACCCTGCACATGCAGACAGCCCTCCGGGTTTTGTCTGGAGGATGCTTGTATGCCTTTGCACACACACAGAAGTAATGAAGTGGCATGTAAAGGGGTCTTGGGCAAATGAACTGGCAGGATAGAGGTGCCCTGCCATTAATACTGTTTTTAAGGGAAAGTATTTCACATTACGTTTGGTATCTTGGTGATGCTGTTCTTCTATTCACAGCATATGTTTTTAGCCTCATCCTATTCTGTCAAAAAAGACCATCAGTGAGTGTAAGCTTCTTCACATATTTTGCTGGTTTCCTATCCATTTTCCTTAAGGCAACAATTGTAAAATGTCACTTCATGCCAGCAGATTTTTTTTTTTTTCTCACTTTAAGCTAGCTAGACATAAGTAACATGGAAAAGCACACTGCATTTCCCTCCTGACCTCTTTCCCAGTTCTCTCTGACCCCGGACAAACATAATGCTTGCCAAGGGAGCAAATCCCCTGCTGCCACTGCTCAAGTTTAACACAGATGGACTCAAAAGAAGAAAAGTAGTGTGTTAATCTTGCATTTTGGGGTTCTTTTTCTTTTCATTCTATCTGAGAGACTCAGACAGGTCATTGCACGTGTTAAAACACCAGATCCCTCGACTTATTTCATAGACATCTGCGTTTTATAAGAGAAATAATTCTTCTACCTACCATATCATTAATGTATTTGCTTCTTTCCTGTTGCTATGTTATAAGCTTGTATTTAATTATGTACTTTCTTTCTCATAATTCATCTAGTTCTTCTTTTCTTCAATAACACATAAACGTATCAATGTATGGTGTATGTCTCTTGTGTCCTGTTGTATTTGATAAGTGAAAGAAGATAAGGGTTTATTATACCTGTTCTTTCTTTCTATCGAGATATGCGTGATACCAATTTTGAAATAGTTTTTAAGCTGTGATTGAAATAAACGAAATCTTCTGGAAAGAATCACTGGGGCTTACTACTAAATATCAAAATAAAAGCCATCCCATGCAGAGCAGGTTATATTTGGCATGCATCTACTGGCTAAGTAACATATCCGATTTGGCTCTTTGGTTTGGAAAGAGGATTAGCCAATGTCTGACAGCTATTTTTCTATTTGTGGAATATCAGCTTATTCAGTTTTAAAGGCTCTTTTAGGAAATTGGCTTGTACCTATGTAAAAAGGGTCAGCACAGTATATCATTAAAAAAATAGAATTTGTACAGAGGAGGACACTTCCGAAAACATTTTTGTGGAATTTGGAAATTTGAGGGGAAAATAAAGCCCTCATATATGCAAGTTGGTGCCCTGGAAAGCATGTAGAGCATCATGTTGGTTTCATATCTCTTTGAATAGTGAATAGGTAGCTGTTAGCCTTCTATAGCCCCTATATGAGTATGACCATAAGCAATCTGTGCATAAAAGCATATTTATATGGTTACTCTAAACAAATCCTTATCTTCTCTCTGAACCTTTTTCATCTGTGTCAATGTTTTGCTGCATGGCGAGCATATTTGTTTAATGAACCATGTGTATGGTAATATCATTTTGTATTTAACACTGTCTTTATAACTGTTTGCGCTGCTAGCTGCTACACTGAAGCAACCATGCTGTTCTCAAGGCAGTCAACCCTTGATGATTTAGATGGACCAGACACTATTCCTAAAACAAGTGAGCGCGCTCGACCTAGGCTTCGTAAAATGCAGAGCATGGATATGTCCTCCTCATCAGCTGACAGTGGCAGTATAGTGTCAAGGTGCTTAACTCATGCATGCTTTGTTCACTCATTTACCCTTCCCATTATACTTACTGCAGTGTACATAAATGTGCATTCGCAGATATGTGGTGTTCAGAGTGGTTTGCATGGTTAATGAAAGCTTTACTCCCTTCTGTGTCGTGGCACGATTCTGAGGTTCAAAGTCAGGGTCATAATCTAAGACTCATTTGCTGTTTCACTTCTTATTCCTTTCTTGTTTTGTTTTTCATACTTAATTTGTGTATTTTAAAAAGTTGTTCCATTACCTTACATTGGCTGTCTGAAACCAGGCTAAAGTCTGTATTTATTCAGCTAAAAAAAAAAAGAGTCTGATTTGCAGTTACCAATATGATGGTTGTTCATATTAAAATTGGAAGCTGGAAGTGAAGTTTCTCAGCTAATCAGTTATCCTAAATATGGACTCAGATGTCTAATTTTAGAAACTAAGATAGGCAAACACTGGCCCTGATTTTTCAATTTTTTGCTTTCCCCATATTGGAAAGATTACTAAATACATTTTGATCATTTACTATTGATTTGCAGTCTCTAAGGTGTTGGAAGAAAGGGAAAATAGCTATGAAAAGATAGTGAATGCTATTAATATTCAGTGGAACAGAAAACTGTTCAGAGCCATTCGCTCACTTTTTAGCAGGTAAAACCCAGGGGTTTATATGACATTTGGAAACAGTGTTTCAACTACCACTATAAACATTATAGATACAACATTTCATGGCACATTATATCATTCTTTTTCCATGGTTAAAGTGTTTGACAAATTTTTGGTGTGGATCAGCTTTGAAATGTAGGGATTTTAGGGGTTTTGCCTTTTAACCAGGATACATGTTACCATGAGTCATCAAAACACAGATCCTAATAATAGTGTTACATGTTCTAATTAAAAGCCTGCTAGTAAGAAAGTAATCTAATGTACCAACAATAAGTTTGGATGCAGTGTAAAAGAAAAAGAATGGAACTTAAATTTCAATTTTGGCAGGAGATGGGAGGGCCAACCAGGTTTACCAGTGCCAGATTTCTTTAAAAGGTTGTACTTTAGATGCAAACATGGCCCCATTCATTTCATAAGAGCTACGTGAAATCTAGCTTTATCTCTGTTGAAAGACATGCATCCAACAAAAACCACCAAGTTGATGACTATCGTTTAACCTATGGAGAACAACTGGATTTGAGACTGAAAAGAGTGTTGTTTGTGGGAATAGACACGAAAATGCTTGTGAGGGGTGAAAAGGGTGGAAGCAAAGCCAAGAAAATATTTTTAAAATTATGGTATCCAGATTCCCATCTGGAGTCACCAAGCTGCATGAGTTTACATCTGCTGAGACTGTTGCAGAGCACAGTGATTATGAAATACATTCAGCTCTGGGACCTGTTGAAGTGCATCCAGAGAAGGGCACCTCTCCATCTGAAGACAGGCTAAGAGGTTGGGCTTGTTCACCCTGGAGAAGAGAAGGCTCAGGGGATACCTTAGAGCATCTTCCAGTACTTAAAGGGAGCCTACAAGAAATCTGGAGGACTGTTTACAAAGGCCTGTAGTGATAGGACAAGGGGTAATGGTTTTAAATTTAAAGATGAAGATTTAGATTAAATATAAGGAAAAAGTCCTTTACTGTAAGGGTGGTGAGGCACTGGAGCAGGTTGCCCAGAGGCACTGTGACTGTCCCATCCCTTGAAGTGTTCAGGGCCAGGTTGGATGGGGCCTTTAGCAACCTGGTCTAATGGAAGGTGTCCCTGCCCATGGCAGGGGGTTTGGAACTGGGTGATTCTTAAGGTCCCTTTGAACCCAAACCATTCTGTGATTCCATGTTTCTATGCCAAGCCAAGAAAAAGTACAGTGAACAAGTAGAGAACTGAACAGAGTGAATAAGAACAGTTGAAAAAGAAAATAGGTACACACAGAAGAAAAGGCAGGTAAGGTAAAAAGGAAAACTGTATTGAAGAACATAGGACAATATAAAGGTAAGCAAAATAGCCTGCTACTGGAACAGTTTTGTAATCTGGATTGTATTTGTCAGTGTTAGCAATGTACTTGCTCTTTTTTTTTTTGGAATCAGAGTTGATGTGTGTATTCAGTTCCAGTTGTATACAGCACCCATACAGTGGTTGTTAAAAGCACCATGTTTAGAGGGAACCTTATCACTGCCTATCACTCACCGTGGAGTGAATGATTACATCAAACAGATGTAATAGCAAGTCCTGATTCTAGCCACAGAGTGTTTGAACTACTTTCAGAAAGTTAGTATAGTTTCTCTTGATGGTGATGTTATTTTTCCTTTTGCTGGTGAAAAGGCAGTGAATCACCGTGAGTTCCCTGGGATGTCATTCAGAGGGCAGATGGATCCAGATGGTCCATCTGTGTAAAAGCAGATCATGATAATATATTTTCTACTAGATTATATGACTTTTGAAGGCCTGGGAACACAATGGTGTTGCTCAGCTGTCTACATAAAGGTACAATTAACAAACTTTGTTTGGTGATGAGCCTTGTAAGTCTCAGCTCGCTCTCTCTGTTTCTGACAGTGAACCTACACAGGTCACCATGCTCTATTCTCGTCAGGGGACAACAGAAACCATTGAGGAGGTAGAAGGGGAGCATGAAGAGGAAGGACCTCATTCAGCATCAAGGCCAGAGGAAGAGGAGGTGGAAGATTATAGCCTGGGTTCAGAAGGAGCTGCATATACTCCTGATACCGATGTGCCTTTGTATTCCACTATGGATAGCAATGCAGAAGCTCCACCTTCCTATAGCAAAGCTGTGAGCTTTGAACACCTTCCCTTTGGTTCCCCAGATGACTCAGCTGGTAAGAGCCTCATGATGGTGAGCCCAGACGATAGTCGGACGGACAAACTTGATACGATTCTCCCTCCACTGACACACGAGCTTACGGCTAGTGAGCTGCTTCTGAACAAGTAAGGACCTTCGACAGGGAAAAATTGTTGGTTCCAGCCTGTGAAGTTTTGTCATTACTTTGAGTTGGGCTTTTTTTGTCTCCAACTAGCCTCCGGTTTCTGATACAGGCTTTGCACTAAGTTTGATTTAAGAAGCTCATTTCCTGTGTGTGCAGTTGTTCTAATTACAGGTTTCTAAAATTATTCAAATTCGGGTTGGAAAGACTCTTCTTTCTCCCCAGATACCACACCTCATTGTTCCAATTAGCACTGGATTTCTGAGCTCAGTTGTCATGGGGTCAAGGGCTTTTCTAAATATCCTTTGTGGAGAGGGCTCCTCTGCTCTAGGCAGCTGTGATTTCAAATAAGTTTCCTCCAGGTCTATCTGGGAAAATGTTTCTCCTTTAATTATTTTGGATTACTGTAAGAGGAACTCTGACCTTTGGCAGAGGTTTTGTTTAAGTCAGTAGGAGCTGAGGGCTATGTAGAGACACCACCTTGCTAACTACTTTCATAAGGGATAGGATGATCCCATCTTTGCTTCTCAAACACTGTGCTCAGTAGCACAACCAGCACTGAGGTGGGGATGGTGCCTCTGCTTTCCTTCCTTTTCTTTCTGGTCTGACTCAGCTAGGGCAGAGCTTCCCTGAATGCAGGACAAATTCTGAAACCATAGAAATAACTTTCAGAAATTGCCTGCATCTGGACTGCAACTGGAGAGGCCATGTATATCTTGTAGATCTGACTTTGTAGATGCAGTGTCTTTTAACCTGTTTATTCAGTCATTTTTGTTTTTCAGTGAGATCTCTTCTCAGGCCAGGACACTCCATATGATTAAGCAAAGAGAATTGTGGAATATATCTGAAAGTCATTTAATTATTTTGTGCTGCCTTTTATATTTATATGAGCTAGGTAAAGCGGAGAAGATAGTAGATATTAATGCTCAAGGACATTTATTATGTTCTAATCCTATGTCACAGGAGCATTCATAACGTACAACTCCTGATGGATTTCTGGATTTTCTGCAAATTCCCATCTATGGTAATAAATCAGATATGTATCCAGACAGCATGGTGTGATTTACATGAAATATACTGGTTGGGCAGCTGTAGGAAGGTGGTTCTTGTAGAAAATCTTGGGTCAGGCTGACTCTCTGAGTAAAGTGAAAGACAGAACAGTTATTTTGCCTGAAATTCTTGTTTTCCAAGCTTTGAATCAGGCTATTTGATTATAATATCAAATTTCCTTTTTTTTCTTCTTATTTCTTTCCCCTCATAGAACTCGGGAGCAGAATTTTATACTTTTTTCAGAGGGAAAAGTAGCAGCAATTTAAAACGCAGCTCTTCTGAAATTAATTTTAATTTCATTTACTGTACTCTGCTTCTCACAGGATGTTTCATGATGATGAGCTGGAGGAGTCAGAGAAGTTCTATGTTGGTCAGCCTCGAGTCTTGCTTCTTATTTATGCTCTGTACAATACGCTGGTGGCCCGGTCAGAAATGGTGTGTTATTTTGTGATCATCCTTAATCACATGATCTCTGCCTCCATGATAACCCTGGTGCTTCCCATCCTTATATTCCTTTGGGCGATGCTGTCTGTTCCTCGGCCAAGCAAACGTTTCTGGATGACAGCCATTGTCTACACAGAGGTATGCTGCTGGTTTTGTAACCCCATGTCTAGCACAGAAAATTTGAGTTGTGAGCTTTGTATGGTGTCGTTTCTGGTTTTGATCTCTATAATCAGGGATCTTTGGTCCTTCATATTAATAGAAATATTTGCTAAAGTCCTTGCCAATTTCTGTGACATAAAATGGTCTTGTGTTTTCCTTCCTGGCATGTAAAGCAGTTATTACAAGAACAGACCATTTGCAAATGCCTACTATATAATTGGTAATCAAGAGACAGTATACAGTGCTTGTGGCATCTCAGGTACCTCTGAGAATCGTCTGTTGGTAATGTTGATTGACTTTATTACTGACAAAATGTGAACTGTTATTTCTCTGTAGCAATGAATATCCTTGTTTATCTTCTCATAAAACTGCCAAAGTAGTCACATTTCTCCCCTTTCAATGCCACAAGGCTTTCATACCTGCCATGATTATAAAACACCCCAAGTGTGTTGTGTTTCTGAACAGGTGGCCATTGTCATCAAGTACTTCTTCCAGTTTGGCTTCTTTCCTTGGAATAAACACGTGGATTACACAAAAGATAAACCTTACCATCCACCCAATATTATTGGCATTGAGAAAAAAGAGGGTTATGTGCACTATGATCTTGTTCAGCTCCTTGCTTTATTCTTCCACAGATCCATTTTAAAGGTAATCTGAGTTCTGGTAGTTTCTTATTTTATATTTAATTTTTAGTTTTACTTTTTTTAGTCATTAATGATACAGGACAGTCACTTATGTGGTTATTAGGAAAAAATTCTTCACTGAAAGGGTTATCAAGCATTGGAACAAACTACCCATGAAAGTGGTTGAGTCACCATCCCTGGAGATATTTAAAGGAGGTGTAGATGTGGCATTTAGAGACACGGTTTAGTGGTTGGCTCGGCAATGTTATGTTTACAGTTAGACTTGATCTTAAAGGTCTTTTCCAACCTAAGTGATTCTAATGATCCTATGGTATACATGAATTTTTCTTCATCCTTGTGAACACATGACTGAGCTTAGCAATTCCTGTGATAAACACCATGACAGAAATACAAGGTTGAAATGCTCTCTTTTTTTTTTTTTTTTCCACTAGTGCCATGGATTATGGGATGAAGATGAGAAAGGGGACAGCTCCAGTAATAAAGAGGATACTGACGATGAGCTTTCCCTGACAGGAGGCAGGAGAGACTCTTCTGCCTCTTTGAAATCTATCAATCTTGCAGCATCAGTGGAATCTATCCATGTTCACTTTCCTGAGCAGCAGACTGCCATCAGGAGGAAGAGCTCTAGCAGTATATCACAGCTTTCGCACAGGTCCAGCTTCTCCTCACACAGATCTAAGAGAGGTAAAAGTCATGGGATTTCTAGGATTTGAAAAGCAAATATTCATTTCACATAGGATCATCCTGCTGAAACCTTGTGCCAGTTGCTTTGAAGATCCCAGAGGCTATTGAATGATGCTGCTCCTCAGTTAGGAAATAGGGTATAAACCAAAGTATCTTCTTGTTTGAACATACTCCAAGCCTTCTTAAAGTTCAAATGGAGAGCCATACGTTGTGATTCACTATGTTTTGAAAATTACATTATCCAAAAGCTGGGAAAGGAATGCTCAGTATGGCCCAGATCCAGAATTTCTGGTTCAGCATAATCTCCAGCTAGAGGGAATGCAAAGCATATGTATCGTTCATATCTACATTTGATCATACTTGAAGTAAGAGAAAGCTTTGATTAGGAATATCAAAACAGATTACCTATCCCATCTTGTAAAATGGACGGGGTTACTCTAGCCTGAATGTCTGTATTACTAATTGAAATGACTGAGTCAGATCACTCAAATACTTGCCTTTGTCACTAGTCTTCTCTTTTTATAGTTATTGATCAAGTTTTGATCTGCCAGTGATTAAACCTTTACTGGGTGCTTTCAAGGTTTTGCCATATTGGAAAAAAAGTGTAAGAATTCATTTTAAAGCCTCTTTCAAATATGGGACTCATATATAGGACGGAAGTCTAAAGATTTATTACTTTCTAGTTTTTGTATTTAAACTTGATTTTGAATTAGCTAACCCTAACCCTTTTCCTCCCTGTTTTTTCAGGAAGTACCAGTACACGAAACAGCAGCCAGAAAGGAAGCAGTGTATTAAGCATCAAGCAAAAATCTAGAAAAGAGCTTCTTATGGAAAAGTTGCGAGAACAAATGATCAAAGCCAAGGCCTTTACAATTAAAAAGTGAGCAATGTGAAGCGTTGTGTGGGTTTGGGGAAAAGGGTCCAAACAGTAAAGGAGTAAATCAGAATTTTAAAGAGAGCAGGTTACTATACTACTACTGTTAATTCAAGGGATTGAATGGGTACATATGCAGTTCACTATATGCGGATGCTTTTACTCTGAGTCCCACCAGCTAAACATCAGACAAATCAGCAGTTGTTCAAATAGCATCTGCCTGATAAAAAAGCTAAATATCCTGTGTGAACTTGGTAGGCTATGCATATTTCTACTGAACAAATGCTAATACAGTGGTTTAGAAGCCATCAGAACAAGGGATCAGTATCTACAAAGCCCTGTGAAAGCTATCAGAGTAGATCTTAGTTATCTTTAGAAACATTAATCATATTACACCAAGCCGTTCTTTTCTTCAGTGCAAGTTACAGTGTTGTTAAATCACTTTTCGGTCTGTGTTCTTTTAGGACTCTCCAGGTGTATGTGCCCATCAGGCAGTTTTTCTACAATCTTATTCATCCAGACTACAGTGCAGTGACAGATGTGTATGTGCTGATGTTCCTCGCAGATACAGTGGACTTCATCATCATTGTGTTTGGATTTTGGGCTTTTGGGGTATGTCACAAAGGCATCTATCTGTAAATCCTCAGTTGGATTTACATGCTGTAGATGCTAAGTATCATACGAGTGTCCTCCTTCCTCAACCACTCTGTTATATTTTCTTTTTCAGAAACACTCTGCAGCAGCAGATATCACCTCTTCATTATCAGAGGACCAGGTCCCAGAGGCATTTTTGGTGATGGTGCTTATTCAGTTTGGTACCATGGTGGTAGATAGAGCACTGTACCTCAAAAAGACTGTCATGGGAAAGGTCATCTTCCAGGTCATCCTTGTTTTTGGAATACATTTCTGGATGTTCTTTATCCTGCCTGGAGTGACAGAAAGGTATAACCCCTATAATCAGACAATACAGGCTGAATACTGATGTTCTACCAAGTTTTTTGTATTTAAATCTGGGATGGTTATAGCTAAGGTTTGGAATCACAAACAGAATTCTTCTTGGTCTCATTCCTAAGCAAAAGGTTGGGGTGCCTGTCCACAGCAGTAACTGTGGCCAACCTAAGTTTAAGGAAGAATTAATTATATAAAGTATGTAGAGAAATATTCTCAATTTAGGCCAAAATGCAAGCAGGTGAAAGAGAACTTGCCTGTAACTGAGTGATTAGAGTACTCAGCTGAGACAATATTGGCTTCTGATTCTGTTCCCCATTCCCAAGACTGCTGCATGCTGGCTTAGAAGAGTGAGTAGAAAATGTCTCTCTCAGGGTAATTTATGATTTACCACTTTCCTGGAACGTGTGAATTGTGGATTTAAATCTCCTTACACTGAGGAATGTCTAAAACCAATGGCTCTTCTGAAGAGCAAAAGTTCTCCTCCCCTCCTCCTGCCACATGGCTCTAGAGGTGAAGTGGAGCTGGCCACCTGCTGCATGAAGTCTTGTATCACACACCTGATCAGGTTCACCCTCAAATCTAACGTTTCTGATTGCATGGCTCAGGGCACTTGTCACCTCAGTCTGTACTGCAGAGGTGTTAAGGTTCCCTCTTTAGTGCTAACTCTTCTCTTATTTACAATTTTAATTTGCCTTGAAGTATTTACATCACTCCATTGAAATGAGTGTGTCACCTGGGCACATTACTCTTCATTAACAATCAAGTTGCTTTATTGGGAAAAAAACCCAAAATAGGTGTGTGGTGTAAAGAAAGACTGAAAGGTTTAATTTTCTCTCAAAACAAATGTTTTCTTTTTCCTCAGTGCAGTAGTTATTTTGCCCCAATTTGAAAAACAAAAATGCATTTTTCAAGTAGATCTCCTGTCTACTGTGCATTGAGAATTGAGGTGAAACTTTTGGCTAGATTTGGTCACTTGAAAGGCAATAAAATTATTTTTGCATTTTCTGTGCTTTTATACAATTTATTTCAAATTTTTAATCTCAAATCGCGTCTGAAACCACCTGTATTCCTCTAAGTCAGGCTGATTCTTAGAAGCCCTTGCAAATTGACTAATGAAAATAGTTCTGCAGGATCTAATTGAAAATATTGGATCATTACTGGCTCACAAATCCACCATGAGGCATCTCCTGCAGTTCCACCATGCTATTGAACTGCATTCAGAAGTGGCACATATTCATCAAGGTGGTCAGAGCAATAGAGCACATGATATGTTGGGAGAGGTTGAGGGAAGAGGATTAGTTAAGTTTGGAAAAGAGGAAGTGAAGAGCTGTCTTCAGCTACCTATTAAGAGGGCACTGAGAAGGAGCTAAGCTTTTTTCAGATAGGACAAGCAGCCACACACTGGGGAAAAAAAAAATCAAACAAAAACAAAACCACAAAAACCAAACCAAACCAAAACAAAACAAAAAAAAAAAAAAGAGGGAAATTCCAGTTAGATATGGTGAAAAATCTTTTCACAATGACAGTAGTCAAACACTGGAGCAGGTTCCCCAGACAGAGTGTAGGATCTCCATATTCAGAGATGCTCAAAACTCAACTGGGCAGGTCCCTAACAATTTGGTGCCATTAGACCTGATTCAAGCAGAAGAGGGTGAAAAATATGATCTTCAGAAATCACAGCAACTCAAATTCCTGTATGAGTTCATGGCCTTTGAGGTGCCCCTGAGAACACAATTATCCATTAAAGCTTCCTAGATTCAGTCCAGATGTCAGCCCTCTGAAACGCCAAGAGAAGCAGTATCTACCCAGGGCTCACAGCAGCATGCACTGTCATGGGGGCTGAGGGCTGACTGGCCTGGGTTGGGCAGCAAGGCATCTCTAACATCCAGAGGGAAAGGGCACTGCCCCAGAGCCAATGCTTTTCAGGAAGCCTATTCCCAGTCCCTCCCCTGTGACCCTGAGATGACAACAAATGCTGTTTGTAGACTTTCTCATCCAGTGTCTTTCAAATACTGTTTTAACCCTGCACAGCAGGGTCAGAAACAAGGGGCTTCTTGCAGGATATTAGGAAAGGGGAACTGCCAGGAGCACGAAATATTTCAAGCTAATTTGGTCATACATAGATACAAAACTCATAATTTTCCTTTATCTATCTTTTCCATTACAGGAAATTTAGCCAGAACACAGTTGCCCAGCTCTGGTATTTTGTGAAATGTGTTTATTTTGGCTTATCAGCATATCAGATACGCTGCGGATATCCAACTCGTGTTCTTGGCAACTTCCTCACAAAAAGTTACAACTATGTAAACCTGTTCTTATTTCAAGGGTAAGTCTAAACCTATTGCCCTCTTTCTTTTGTGAAATAAGGATCTGTTATCGTGAGATGCTGTGGTTATTCATGACTTCTCTTCGCAGGCTGCTGGAAATGAGACAGTAAATTTTGGACAGCACACTCTGTATATACCTTGTGTCCTCTGTAGCCCATCACACACACAAAAAAATCAATTTCAGAAATGAAGATTTCAGAAGAATCAGTCTCCCACTCTGGATCACAGAGTCTATGTTGGAATAGACCTTTAAGATCATCACGTCCAACCTTTACCCCAGGACTGTCAAGTCAACCAGTAAACCATGTCACTAAGGACCATATTTTTTGAACACTTCCATGGATGGTGATAATGCCACATCCCTGGAAAGCCTGTTCCAATGCCCAACTGCCCTTTTGGTGAAAGTATTTTTCCTAATCCGGAAGCCTGAAATACCAGTTAGCCATTCAGGCCCCTATGGAAGAGACATTTTTAACACTTCTAAGAAATCACTCTGTGAACAGAGATGGGGGTACATACTGTTCTTGCAAACAGGTAATGTTATTTACTTTGCAGTCCTAAAAGGTATCAAGGGATAAATCCCACAGAGATCTTTGGAGCAGGTATACAGGCTGTACCTCAGCAGGTGAGAGGGTAAATGAATGACAATACACATGAGAAATGAAAGATATACGTAAAAAAATGCTTCCTTAGTGTATCATCAATTGAGAAGTGCTGAACAGTTGAAACTTCAGGAGTTAGGAGAGTTAGTGCAAGTAACAGGCACAGCGTCACCTCAGAGGAAAAGATGGTTTTAAGAAGGCATATCCCACCCTCCACTTACGCTGTGATGTTGTCATTAAGCCTGTTCAAAGCATATACATATTTCACAGAAAAGTTGGAATAATTTTAGCCCTTCCTCAGTATTTGCAGTATAGGCCTGTTGCATTCCAGTAGGAAAAATTACAGAGGAAAGCTTTCTTCATATGAAATGATGTGACCTGGCCAAGCAGAAAAGTGTGGGACTGGTAAAGGGAATGATGCACTTTGAAGAGCTACTCTATACATGTTGGTTTCCTGTTACCCCACTTTATGCTGCTGCTTATTCAAGAGTCATAAAGCCCAATTCCATAGTGCTCCATCCCTGGCAGTGTTCAAGGCCAGTTTGGATGAAGGCTTGGGTGGCACAGTTTAGTGTGAGGTGTCCCTGCTTATGGCAGGGGGATTGGAACTAGATGATCTTAAGGTCCTTTCCAACCCTAACTATTCTATGATTCTATATGTAGCTAATGACTGCCCACCTACTGCAGAAAAGTCAAGCACCACTTGGTATAAGGAAGTATAAAGCAAATTCCCACCATCCTGTGGAAAGGATGTTCCTCTACTCTACTCCCTAGTCTGAGGAATCTGGGGATACAAGAAAGTCTCTCTTGTGCTATTCCACCAGTGGCTCAATCACAATTACTGGGTATAATGATGTAAAAGTGTGTTTATGGCCTGACAAAGAGATCTAGAGGAACACAAGCTATGGCAAAAAGGCACTCCCAGTACTAGCTGTGCAATCTCAGGATATGACTGTATTTGTGTCTGCAAATCTTCCATTAAACTGTCCTTTAACATTGGCTTAATTCTCCCTCTTGTCATGTACACACTGCGCTTGTTTAATGTGATCACCCCATTTCTGACAAGTTATCTGCTCATTCTTTAGGTTCCGCCTGGTTCCATTTTTGACTGAGCTGAGAGCAGTAATGGACTGGGTTTGGACTGATACCACACTCAGTCTTTCCAGCTGGATCTGTGTTGAAGACATCTATGCTCATATATTCATCCTGAAGTGTTGGCGAGAGTCAGAAAAAGTAAGGAAGCCCCATATGGGTGATCCAGTCCTTCTCTCCCCCATGCAGAAATGAAGAGAAATGATCACGAGTCCCTAACAATTGGGAAATCCACCACAAAGACAGTTTGTTAGAAGACACACCTGGTGTTTATGTTCAGAAATATTCAGGCCATTGGGTACTTTATGTTATCTGGCAGTCACCACAAGTGACATTTCAAATGGCTTCTCTTTTGTGCATAGCTGATTTTTCCACCATTAACATGAACTACACAAGCATGTGCCGTGCTAGCTTAATTGCATGCCTGACTTTCAAGACTGGGGTTCAAAGCCCTGGTGTTCACACAGGCTCACTTTGACCATAACAACTAAATGAGTAACCTTCAGTAACAGGGAAACTAGCTGAAGAGAAAGGTCAGTAGAATAAAGAGCTTGTGCCTCCACAGTGTAGGTCCCAGACACAACTTGTTCATGTAATTGCAGAGGGAACTCAGCTGGCTCCTTTATCTCAGGAGAGCCCAGAACTGAACTGCAGGCCAGATAAACCCACCATTTGTCTGACTGAAATTTCAGTCTCTCTAAATCATGTAAGCTTCAGTTCAAATTAAACTTGCAAATTCTGGATTCCTTATAACCACTATAGAGATTGCAACCATATGCTTGCTTATTTTGCCAATATGAAAAAGAAATTAGGCATTATTTTAAGAGTGACCCAACCAGCCAGAAATTGTATGTCTGCAATGAAACAACTGAATTTTTAAGTGTTACTGACATACTTCTTTTATTATAATCCTGTCTCTGAATGGCAATTATTTTCCAACTATGTCAGTTAGATTAACTCAGAGCTGCTATGCAGACAAATCTTGCATATAGGCTTTTTCTGTATTAATTGCATTTTTGCCATGAGTGCAATGTCATCAGAGGCTTCAGGAGTCAGAGAAATAATAATCCAGTTCTACTATGACTGTCCACCTCACTGCATTTTTTTTTACAGTGCAAAAGGATCATTCTGCATTATATATACCATATATCTGACATGGGAAAATATCCACATCTAACCTAGGCTGTGTGTGCTAGTGCCATGTAGCAAAATAATTACCCCTGACTTTATGAGTGTTGTTCAGGGTACTTTGGTTCTTCGTCCTCACATTGAGCGATATGCCTAAGCACTTTGACTGCTAGAGGCCCTCTAAGCTGTTCTGTAACATCATTAAAGGTATATGAACTGATCTTAAACAGACAAATAATGTATCCCTGCTGATATTGATATACTTTAATGAAAACAGCACTCAGTATTGCAAGACAAATGATTTGATATACTGCTTTTGAAAACTAACTAACTTGTTTTAAATACAGCATTGTATTACAAATTTAATATTTTCCTAGGGGGTTATGGATTCATGTTGTAAAGCAAGAACAATTTCCTGAAAGCCAGATTCCTGGCATGTCTTTGAGGTTCAGTGCAATAGAGTGCATATTTATTTTGCACATGGCAGTACGCAGAGTGTGAAAGACAGGATCCTAAACCACTGTAGAGTTAAATCTTAGAATGCATAATAGAATGCACCAAAAATAAATTGCAGTGATGGTAAGGCAGGATTTTGTGGATAGTGAAGCTCTTAAAGTATGCAATCATGATTCCAATAACAGATGGAGGGATGAGGCAGAACACATTCCATGTGATCTGCATTGAAAAGAGAAGGATAAAAGCAATGTCACTTTTGGTCTCAGAAGCTAAGAAAAAGAAAGATGTTACATCAGCAGTGTGAAGACTTTAGGAAGAGCAACAAAACTTTAAACATTATTTAATTGCAGTTGGCATGGGATTCCCTAGAAACAGATTGTATCAAGCCTGTGAACAACTCTTATAAATACTGTATGTGAGGTGTGAAGTGAATATGGAAGTAGTGCAATATCAGACAATCCGACTGATTGTGCATGTCAGTTGCTGGCAAACAGTTGGTTTTTTTTCTCCCTGAAATACAGTTTGTAGCTTTTCAAGCTCTATGAGAGGAATTCTGCCTTAAGGACCTTTGAGATAAAACTTCTTGGAAGGACAAATAAAGAAATTGGGTCACTCCCAATTCCCAATCCGTTTTTTGAATCAATTGTTGTGTCACTGTTGCTGCTGTTATTTTATATTTGGTTCCTGTGAGTTCATGCTTGCACTCATTCAGACAAAATACTCCAGTTACTGTACTCAATTTTTCCCTTCTTTAGGGCTGTGAAGAACCAAAACCACAAAGGTTTACAATATTTTTCAAACCAGACACCCACTTGACTGAGTTCATTTGCCACTTTTCACTGTTGTCACCAGAAATTCAGCATCTGTGCGGGTTTGGCTAACATCTCAAAATAACCTGCCATTTGTGGTAGCAAATTACCACAGAAGATCAGAAGCCTTAAGATCATTGTATATGTACCCATCAAGTCACACCAAGTGTACCTCTGATAGAAGAGACATTACCATGTTGCTGTTTGCTTTTGCAGAGATATCCCCAGCCAAGAGGCCAGAAGAAAAAGAAAGTTGTGAAGTATGGAATGGGTGGCATGATTATCGTCTTGCTGATTTGTATTGTCTGGTTCCCACTGCTCTTCATGTCTTTAATCAAATCTGTTGCAGGCATCACCAACAAGCCTCTAGATGTATCAATCACAATAACTCTAGGAGGTTATCAGGTAAAAAAGAAGAAAGACTAAAACCAAACTCTGCTTTTGCCCTCTATTTCCTTGTGCTACTTCTTATTCTCTTCAGTGAACTGAACTCAAGCTCCAACAAATCATCCCTTTTGCATTTAAAACATGTTAGTTTATCACTGATGTAAAATATTACCTTCATCTGCAAGTTAAAATTAGAACCTATTGGCAGGGGAATCTGTATAAATTATCCTATATAAAGTACACTCAAGTAACTGCCCACAGGTCCACATGGTAAATGTAAGATAATTGGAGGTAGTTTGCCTCTCAGTGGAATAAGATCATAACCTTCTCCTGTTGAATTGAGTGCCATAGTAGTCTTGGACTGTGATGCACAGGATGCTGTACTGTGTATGTAGCAGCTAATGTTAAGTAATTGTGATAAGTCTATGTTCTTTTGTTTTCCAGCCTATTTTTACAATGAGTGCTCAACAGAGTCAGCTCAAGGATTTGAATCAGACTGGTTTCAATGCATTCCTGAGAAGCTATAGGGGTAACACTGTAAGTGAAATGTACATTACCTCATTACTTAACAATCCATGCATGTTTACAATTGGAGGAAACGGAGGCCTTTTGTGACTTTTGTTTATGTAGTTTTAAGTGGTCAGCAGTGATGCCATCATCTGGAAGATGTTTCTATAAAGAGGGTTGCATGAGTAAAGGTTTGGACGGAGCATTTGTCAGGACAGGGCTGGATTATGGTGGGACAACTTACTGTTAATTGAGACATCTTTGCAAAAAGTCATGGGAGACAGTAGTTGTTCTGTTGATTGAATAAAAACCTCTCCTTTAAATGACGCAGACCTTCAGGAGACATGCTGCTGTTGGTGAACTGCCAAAACAACGTGCCGCAGGGATAGCACAAGAGCATTGGGTCTTTCAAGCCCAGTGCTCTTTCCTGTAGCACACAGTTTTCACCTTCCAGTGATGAGATGTGGTGAAGTCAAAAGACTGTCTATCACATGAAAAGTTTTGACATGAGAATCTCAAGACGTAAATATTTAAACATAGTCTCACTATTTCATGGTGCAACATGCTCAAAGTTTTCACAAGTTTCTACAGGAAAAGGACTAGTAATTAGTAGAAGCTGTTGCATTAATAAAGTAACTGGGATTTGGTCAGGTATAATTTAAAAAGAAGTACTTGCTTCTAGCCCATTCAAGAATTAACATTTTTTTATATCAGATCCTAGCAAATAGCCCATATTATAGCAACAATAGTGTAATCTTGATCCACTTCTGAAGTTGCTAGTTTCAAGTCACCTTATCTTTTGCAGCTATCTTTCTATGCAGGAAGATGCTTAACAAAAGACAGTAAAATTTTAACTTAAATTTAGATAGACTGCACAGAGGTTACATGATGAACTTTCAGACTCCCTTTGGACTGTGTGGCCATCATTCTTCAAAGCACAGGGCCATTTTTATTTCACCTTCTTAGCTTGGCTATACTTTTTTTTATCCCCTTCTCATATAAAGCCCCAAGTGGTACCTGAGGAAAATAATCAGTGCAAACCACTGCATTTACAATTAATCAGCTACAATTCTGCCTGACTGGGAGATGTGGGTCTGTGTCTTTTGAATATCACAATTAAATTTTCTTTTCCTCTTCTGCACCTACAGGCTGCTTTGCAGTTTCTAGAGGGCTATGGAAAAGAAGATATAACTCTTGCAGATTTAGAGGGGAATTCAAACTCTTTATGGACCATCAGCCCTCCCAGTAGAGAAAAAATGATACAAGGACTGCTGGATTTTTCAGCTGAGTTCACTGTAGTTCTTTCATGGAGCATTCAAAGGTAATTAGCATGGCTGTTACGAGGTTGATAGATTACTTGCAAAGCATTTGCTCAGAAGAACAGTTCCATGCTGCACTTTTTACTTAGTTTTTCAGTAAATTCTGTTGTACGGCAGAGCAAAAAACCCTGAAAGTGGGAGGAAGAGAGACACAGAGAAGTGATCTTTGCTCCCCAGGAAAAAATAGTTGCCTGCAGTTCTCAAAAAATAAAAAGAGAAGCAAAGCCATGTCCAAGTACATTATTTAAAAGGCAGGGTGGAGTTTTCAATGGGACTTGAGGGGAAGGAAGGAAAAGTAAGAAAACTCTAGCCAGTTTCAGACACAGATGTTAAATAAACTGCCCCAAACAGCAAACTTGCTAGCATTTATGGGAACTGAATACTTAGACCTAGTTAAGACAGAGAAACTGTAAGGAAATACAAACAAAAGTGCTTGGTCCTCTTACTAAGGGAGTCTGGAACTAACACAAACTATTTTTTAAAAATACACATATATGCAAATAGCGTAACAATGGCACAGATCCATGTTGTTGAGACCTTTGCCTGTTTACTTGTGGTTCCTTTGGCCTTGGAGAACTATTACTTTACAATGCAGTTGTTGAAAGAGACAACCTAGAACATAAGATAGTTGCATGCAGGCTAGAGGATACCTAGTCACCGAGGTAGTTTGTTGGCTCGTGTCTGCCATGGGATCCTGGATTAAACTGGAGTTAAGTCATCACTCCATGGTAATGAAATACCTTTGCAGCCACAGTATCTACGTGTTTCGTTAGAAGTAGATGCTGGATTGTTACAGCAATCCTCAGCAAGTCTGTGCACAAGAAGGAGGCCAGCTGCATCTCTGTGGGAGCTCTGAACATGTTGGATCAGTCTTTCCATAGTCAAAAATAGGCTTCTAAGGAACCTGTACCCTTAATTCAACTTTATTTGACCCTTCTTATTTTCCTGGAAGCCTACAGTATTAGCTAGTGTATTACATCACTCCATCATTTCTGAACCTTATATTAATTTTTAATACTGCTACTCAGTTTGCCCATATGCTTGCATAACTACAAACATTCATACACTAGGTGAAAGAGACCTTTTTCACCCTCAAATTATATCCTGTGGATTATATTATGACCATAAATGGCTGAAAGTGGTAAAGAATTACCACAGTGACCTTCCACTTTTCCTCCATAAAGAGAAACTTCTGTCTTTCATCTAGGTCAGGAGACAACAAGTAGCTCTAAAATGAGCTTTTCTTGTCACTCATGCAGCACCTTCACACATCATCTGCTAGGGCTCTGCAGCCAGAGCTTCATCCCTCACCAAACTGCTGCATCCCAACAGCAGGGTATGGCACAAGGCTGAGGTGCCATGGGTATGGCACAAGGCTGTGGGAAGCTGTGCCTTACTGCAGCATCCTTAGCTACTCTGGCACAGAATGTGAGGTAACACACAGTCCTGTTGCCTAAAGTCAGAGCACACATGCTCCCTTTCCCATTCTGTTTCAACTGACATATTGAACAAAATTCTATTGATCTGTCATCATTTTCCTATAACACAAACAAAAGCATAGAAAGCATTTTCAGTTAGAAAAATACACCTTCGAGGCTGCTATGTAGCCTCTGTGGGAAAACACACCATCTCAGGTATGGATAGCATGATGCTTGCTTTAGCAAAGACTGGAATAGACAGGGTCAGTACTGTTAGACTAACTGGATAACTAGCTCTAGCATTCAGCCAGCAAGTGTTTAGGTTCTGTTCTCATTGTAGGTTAACAATGTGTCTTCCCTTTTATTTACAACAGAAATCTCACCCTTGGTGCCAAAGCTGAAATAGCATCAGATAAACTTACCTTTGTCCTACCAGAGAACACGAGAAGAGATATTGCTACAATGATGTCTGGACAGCAGCTGGAAAAGGTGTAAGTTATTTTCTTTGGCTATTCATATGCAAGCCTTCTCTTATTAAACCTAATTTCCTAAGGAGGTCAGGCTTCTGCAGTTATATCATTTGTCTGCCTGTCTGTCACTCTCTAATAACTTTGAAGCCTTGTTCACAGAGGCCAACAGCACTGAAGACACATAGTAGTAACATTAAAGGTAAAAGCTTATTCCTTATGATAAATATAGGATGAGAAGACCATAAACTTTGGAATATCACTGACAGGCATGGTGAAGCTATTAGTCAAGTTTCTTTATTGCATAAGCATAATTTCAGTACAGTATATTCACATCTAAACTCTCCTTTGAGTTACTTTAGTTCAACTTGATCTGAGGATGTCATATTGATATTTTTATTCTAAATAACCATCCAGACTGTATTTCTCATTGTTATTCTTAAATAGTATTATATTGGCAAGGAAGTGTTAAATCACTGTGGTCAAACGGTAACATCTGCAGTCGTTTCTGACATCAGATCTTTTCCTGTAATGGAAATTCTCAAGGCAGAAAGAGCATGCTCTTTATATGAATATCAAACATTATTCTATTGATGTAGCTTTATAGCATTAGCAGCAGTGGTGCCTCCCTTCAGATTTGAAAGGAGTCTGGCTCTTCCTTTTCTGCCTGCTCACTGGGGATTACTTTACAGCAGTAGTCTCTAAGTACTGCTAAGCCAACATCTTTCCTCAAGGGTACCTGATCTGATTTGTGGCCACAAGAGTTGAAAAGTTAATGCTGAGGCCAACTGGGATACTGAAAACCCTCAGAGGTTCATATTGTTAGCAGGTGGAAGTGAGATTTGTCTTTCTGGTGCACAGCTATTTTTCTGCACTCACACAGACTTGTACATCCAACCAGACTGCTGTTGCACATCTGATCATTGCATTTAAACAAATATTTTATGCTTTTACTTTGCTGTGTGAGCATATGGGAATACTTCCTTAGGTGATGTAGTGCCAAGGAGGTTGGATTTTGCTCTTTTTTGGGAAGAGGTAATTAATTGATAATTCTCTTTGCAGGAGGCAAGCAGATATACCTGCACTTGCCGGTGTTCCAATCAAAAATATTGGTGATATAAGCTTTTTTTACTTTGTCATAAAGGACAGATGCTTGTGGCAGCTAGTAGCCATTTGACACCTTCAGCAGGGAGCTTTCTGCCACCACTTCAAGTTAGCTACAGAGCTCTTACCTATCTTTGGGCCTGGTGCAGTGATCAGGAGGGATTTTAAATTGATGACCTCTGTTTTCCTCAGCCTGGTGTATGCAATTTAGCAAATTCTCACAGGACTTCCCTGAAAGCTCCCCTTCCTTAGAATTTTTCATTCATTTGAGGAAAAGGTTAGGACAGTATCTCTGCTTTTAATAAAATGTCTCTATCTGGATGCTGGTAACTACTTCCCACTTAATATGAGTTAATTTTTAGTCCAGTGGAAGAACTTATACAAACATCTTTCTTTTTAAGTTTGAAATCCTCCTACAAACTGAAAGTATTTCCCATTGAAAGATTCTGGCAAAAAAATCTCACTCTATTCAGGTCTTTTTATCAAAACGTCCTGCAATTCTGAAGTAATAACTGTTCTCACTACATATTTCTCTACCTACATATTTTTCTAGCTTGTTTACTACTGGTGATGTGTTGCCTTTCTTTGTGCTGCTTATATAGCTGACTATAAAAGCAGCTTTGTCAAAAAAGGGAACAAAATATAAAGTCTGCATTCCTTGCAAACGCATGCCCCAGGTGTGTGGGATTCATGACTTGTGAATGGCAACATTATGGATGGAGCTCCCTGCTGAAGTACTGACACGACATAGTTAATAAATCCAGCTAACTTTCAAATGTGACATCTGAACACTATAAAATCATAGCTTAAGCCAAGAATTACTGAGAACTGTGTATAGCCCTGTTTGTTAGGTATTTCTAAATTATTTTAGAGTTATAAAAATATGAAATATTTGCTTTCTCATTTTTTCCAGAACATTAGAGACAGTGTACCCGTACTACATCAAGGCTCCTAGTGATTCTCTGGCAAAACCCATAAAGCAGCTATTGACAGGTATGTGTCCAGGCCACGGAAAACAGCCTATGATTGAAGAAAGTGCAACACAGCACTCACAGTTGCACATTCACTGGGATGTTACGGGGCACCTCAGTCTGAAATGCACTCCTAATAGTTTCTACTTGGTGCAGGCAAGCATGGGGAGAGATGAGGTAATACAGTATAGGGTAGAAAATGCATCTGGATGCATTTTAGCTCTGTAGTTAACAGTAAGAAGTCTTATAGATGAAGTACAGTTCCTTTCCTTCAAGTCTGCTTTCAGGAACTGCTCTCTGAGTAAGTGATGAAAAGTTTCACTTCTCTGCATCTCCATGCTACCTTACCACAGTCATTACTACTTCATGTCTACAAATGTAGTTCCTCAGCTTAAATAATGCCACTAAATAATTTCTTTGTTTGTTTGTTAGCTATTCCTTCCTTATTGGCTACAAAGAATCCAGTTTAGAAAAATCATTGCATTTTAGAGTTCTACAGAGTGCATGCATGTGAGAAACCCTTTGGCTTGGAAGAGTAGGAACAAGACTTTTTCTAAGATCACTTTGCTCAACAGAGGTTAAATTTGGTGCTCAGGTGCAGTAGTACTATGTAGTACATTACTGTGTAGTACATTGCCATTCAAGGTTCTGTGAGAAATTAGGAAAAATAATTCTTGAGGCTGAACCTAGCTCTGTGAGTAGCAATATGTGCTTCATTGTCACTGGTCAGGTCCTGTCCTAAAGAGCTCTTAACTTGAGATTCCTCAAGAAGACTTCAATGTATGCACTGCTAATGTACATTCCTCAGAAGAATCAGGACCTCCATAGTTCACCTCCTGTTTGTGTGATCAGTGTGCATAATAGGATAGTATGTGTGCTTTTCCTGATAGGAGAGAATAGTGTCTTCTATACCAAGACATAAATGATTTACAGTAGTAGTTTGACATATAGAAACTAACCACTGCTCCTCCAAGTTAAATGTGTCTTTTTAGGACTTAAGTGCAGACATGCTGACTAAAATCATTCTTTCAAATGATTTTACAGTTGTCCATAAGAAAATGGACGTGATACTAAACTTTTTGTTTATTTAATGGACATTCAGATGAGATTTGCAGAAGGAAAGCCGTAGAAGTCTAGGTATTATACTTTTTTTACAGGAATAATGAAAAATGGATTTTAGAACAATTATAATGAACCTTTACTCTGACGTTGCTTAGTCATTTTATCATGCAGATGTTTGAAGTATCTGACTCAAAACATTCTGACTTTCATAATTCTTGGTATATATATTAACATTTCTTTTTTTCAATAGACTGCAGATGGGAAAACATTACAGTTTCCCTGGTCAAAAATGTGTCTGATGAGGGAGTTCGTGAGTGGTGGGTTTTGAATCAGCTTGGAAAAAGATACAAAACATCTGAAGAGAGTCTTGAACTCTTCATATTCAGTGATAAAGTCAGTCCACCAAGCCTTGGATTCTTGGCTGGTTATGGGTAAGAAGGAATATTTACATAAAATTAAAATGAGATAGATAGAAATAGAGGTGACCTTATTTGCTGGGGGGGGGGGTATTTATGTCTTTTTTGTTGTTGTAGTGTTTGAACATCACATTTTGAAAAGGGGTCTATTAATGTTATCTACAGAAAGCTTCATATTTGTATGGAATGACGTGCTCTACAGTGGGATAAAAGGCGACAGCACCCTTTGCACCAATTTCTTATTGAAGTAAAATCATGCAAAATATGTTAGCCTAGCAACAGGTCAAGTTCTGCCCAAGGTCTGCCCAGTTTTAGTGACCTTACCAATCTTGTACCCAGGACTCTGGGCATGAAACAGTTATGAAATACATCTCCACAAACAGAGACATGCAGAAGAGTGTGCCTTCCCAGGAGATAATGCCCTTTTGGCATTATTTTGGAGAACTCCTCATAGGAGGATTATTAGGGGAGGACAAGTAAACATAATCTGTCACAGTTACACATACTTTAATAACAAAAAATACTATATATGAAACCTGACAGATAATTTGACTTTAGCAGCCAGCAGTTATCAGATTTCCTATTCTGACTTCTAAGCTGTAGCAGACAGGACATGACACCATCAGTAACTGGGGTTAAACCATGTAAGTCAGCAGCCTCGGCTATTTATGTTGCCAGATTTCTGTGATATTTGAAGAGACCTTATTGTCCTTTATCTTACAGCACAACAGAAACAAGATCCTAATTAGAAATTATGTTTCATTTGGCTGACAGTCTACACTTAGCCGTGTAGATGAGCTTCCTCACACTTGGCTGACCTTTTTCAAGTCATGATTTGAACCCTTTCCTTTCTTTCTTTCCAGCATCATGGGACTATATGCCTCAGTTGTCCTGGTGATAGGAAAGTTTGTCCGTGAATTTTTCAGTGGGATCTCTCACTCCATCATGTTTGAGGAGCTGCCCAACGTAGACCGAATCTTGAAGTTGTGTACTGACATTTTCTTAGTGCGAGAGACTGGAGAACTGGAACTAGAAGAAGACCTGTATGCCAAACTGATATTCCTGTATCGCTCACCAGAGACTATGATCAAGTGGACTAGGGAAAAAACTAATTGATCTCTGGTGTCACACTGCGAATCAAGTTGATTTCATCTGAATTTTAAAGGTGAAATAGAAAAAGAAGAAAAAAAGCACAATATTCTCTTAAGAGCTAAGCCTTTTATAGTTAGGTAGCAATGATTTTTCACTGAAGGAGTCCTGGAAGCTACAGCCTTAGGAATCTATGCTGCCTTTCAAATTAAGGATCAACAGTGAAGAAGGCTGGATGATTTGTTGTTTTTAATGTGCCACTCCTCTACAACCTGGGGACTGCTTTGTAATTTAATCAACAAAATGTCTGCATCTTTGTCTGGCTAATTTAATTTTCCAGACAATCATTACAACTTAAAGAGAAAAGAAAGGAGTGAACCCACAGGTGACTCCAGTGTACCTTCTTAACCCTTTCTGGAGCCATACAGATTGGATTGTGCAATATGCTGTTGTACATCACTGACTTTCAAGCTACAGTAATGGGACGCTGACTAGCCTTCAGGACACCCAAGACCCAGAGCCGCAGTGGGAACTGAAGACATTCTAGCCATACCCATTTGTAGAAATCAGAGGTTTTGATGTACAAAGGACACTGTGGACAAGCCTCTGTTAGCAAAAAGAAAACAATAACAATCTCTTTAAATGCCTTATTTTATTTGTACAGCCACAGAAGACATTTCAACCAAACATCAATGACTTTTCTCAGGAAAAAAAAAGCAACTGAAACTTGACACTTCGTCAAGGTTGACTAATGGCTAGAATAATTATGGTGAATTATTGGGGTGTTCTGCTGGGCCATTCTCTTCAAAGTTACTGCTTTCCATTAGGTGAGAAAAGAAAGTGAATTAAATGACCTAAGGAGCTACTTCATTTCTTATAACCCTTTAAAGACTGAATAGCGTGTGCTTCTCTCTGCTCCCCATGACATGCTTTTTCCCATTTCGATGATTTAAGGCAACCGTTGTTTTGCTGTTAGCTGATATTCTTCTTCCAGTGTTTCAGGTATACAAAAATGTTTACATATTCTAAGTCACATTTTTACATCCGAGATGGGGTTTTTTTAATTTCCAAATATAAACATACATATGAGCTTGAAAAATGGCCTTTTTCTTAAATTGCTATTATTAGTGAGACAAACGGCTCATTAGAGAACATTGTAGCATGAAAATTTACAATTGCAATGTAGGTTTCATTCCATGTTAAAAAAAATTATTGAGAAAAAAAATCATTGAGTGGGTAGGGTATGTTAAAAGGGCATACTGTGTAGTTTTGATTCAGTAATGACTTACAATAAAGCACATGTTGCAAAGTCATTTTAGAAGTATTTTTTCCTCTGCCTTTTTACATGAAATGGGAAAAGTTTGACATTCTTCTAACTCTGTGACAAATAAAATTCTTTCTTGTAGTTAGCTGCTATTTATTATATGAATGATTAGTTAATCACCGGAAAGAAACTAATACATCATTTAATGACACATCTTACTGAAGAACTTCATCAAACAGGACAACTAAATGAAGTTGCAACATACTCTGCTGAGTGCTTCCATGACAAATGCTGTCACATCCATTCTATACTGTGAAAACTAACATTTTGAGCACCATGAAGTGCACAAAATAAAAATCACTTAATCATATTGTAACAATAAAATCATTTGGTGACTGGAACTCCCTGGAAGACAACCTGATTTCTTCCAAAGTGTAATGGAAAGGTAGCTGCTCATACAGCCAGGCAGCATTCCTCAGTGGAGAGTTTTGCTCCATTTCTTCCATAGGACCTGTAGATCAAAATCAAAACACACATGATCCAACAGGGATGCTAGAATGTCCTTTTTGGTTAGATGGATCCTCACCTGGCTGTTCAGTGATTTTAAGGAAAGCAGCACTGGAAGGAGAAGTGTGAAGGGTGTAAAGTGTTTCTGAAGGTACCAGCCAACAGAAACATGCTGGCCATAGTTGGTCCTGACTCCCTTCCTGGTTCCTTCTTTTTAACTTCCTTTCTGGTGAGAACAACCTATCTGTAGAATGAGCTGTACAGTTACTTGGGTTTCACAGAAATGTGCTGCTCTTCCTTTCATGATTGACCAAACTTTGACAATAAAAGGATTCTTCTGTTGTTTTTTTTTTTTTTTTAAATTTATTTTTTTAAAACAACCTATTGTCAAATAGGTGCCATGGACTGGATAGCTAACTAACTACATCAGGTAAAGAGTGTGCTGCTGACAGCCATCCTTTGAGTCCAACTGTCCAGATAAAGTCAAACTGGCAGCCAGTTTCTGGTGGCATTCTTCAGAGAATCAGTATTGGGTCCACTACCATCTGGTGTCTTTACTAACAACCTGATGGATGTGACAGTGCACTTTCAGGAAGTTTGGGGACTACACCAAATCTGGGCCTGGGGAGGTTTGTGATAAGGTTATGTCAGCTGCCCTCCTGGCACCTGGGCTGGGCAGTTGTTACAGGGAGGGCAGGAATGTTTTCCAGGGTCAACTTCAAGGTGCTGGAGAAATGAGCTGCCATGTACTTCATGAAATTCAGCCAAGACAAATGCAATGCCCTGCATCTGGGGCAGTCCAACCCCCTACAGCACATTCGGACTTGGTGGGTGGCTAGGGAATAGCTTTACAATAAAAGAGCCAGGGCTGGGGCTTGGGAGTTGCACATACATCAGCAGTGTGCCTTTGAGGCAAAGAAAACCAACAGCGTACTGGGCTGCATTTACAAAAGCGCAGCTGGAAGTAAGGGAATTTATTAGTCCTCTCTATTCAGCACTTGTGAGACCACACCTGGAGAACTACATGCAGGTTTGGGGTCTACAGTGAAAGACAGACAAGGACATACTGGGCTGAGTCTTGCAGAGGGCTGGAGGACATGATGTGTGAGAAGGGGCTGAGGGAACTGGACTTGTTCAACTTACAAAATAGAAGTCCAAGGGGAGAGCATACTGGTGTCTGTAGCTACTTAATGGCAAGGTACAGAAAAGGTGGAGCCAAGCTCTGCAGAGCTGCACAATAAGTTAAGAGGCAACAAACACAAGTTGCAACAAGGGAGAGTCTGATTAAACATAAAGAAAATTGTTTTCACCATGAGAGTAGTCAAACTGGACAGGCCTTGAGAAACCTCTTGTAACTGGCCATGCTTTGCAAGGGAGGGTTGCCCTGAAGCCTCCCAAGTTCCCTTACAACCGGAATTATGGCACAGTATTGGAATTCTTCAAGAGACCCTGTAGCTTACCAATGACAGTGTACTGGCTGCTGTAACAACCACCTCCAAAATAAAGTCATTGGGTCCAAGGCAACAGTATAGTTATACAGAAATACTTGTGCCTACAGGCATACTTTAGTAAGCCCCTGTGTCCAATTTTTCAGAGCTGAGCACTGCCAGGGAAAGGTTCTGATTTCCCTCTTCCACTCTTGTAATCAAGAAATTATGGCTCAAAGGTGATAATATAAGCCCTTACCTATACTGAATTGGATGGATGGGATTAAATGTCCTTTTAGAAAGTTTCCAGGTCAGAATTTAAAAAATGCCTGGATCCTTGTGGTTGTATTTTCCCATGTTTTAGGACTTGTTCCTGGTCTGTTCAATACAGGAGCAGCTCTCCAATGGAGTAAGTCTAGGTAAGAAAAGAGGTAACAACCTTAAAATAAAAACCAGGGGTTTTTTATATAAACATCAGCAGTTTTACTTTCCTTACAGGACTACTTGATATTTTAGTGCTTCCAAAGCTTTTCCAAAGCTGTGCCATGGAAGGTTTAGACTGGACATTTGGAAGCATTTCTTTACCAAGATGGTGTCAAACCCTGGAACAGGCTTCCTGGAGAGGTGGTCAAGGTTCCAAGCCTGTCAGTGTTTAAGAGGCATTTGGTTAATGCCCTTAATAACATGCTTGCTTTAACTCTAGGTCCCTTCTAGCTAAAACAGTTCTATCCTTTTATGTTCCTCCATGTCAGCAATAAAAAAAATTGATATCTGTTCCCAATTACCATTCTCTCTTGAACTACACTACCTGAAAATGGACTCCTTGGCAATTTCTGCCTCAGTTTCACTCCTGTATAGCAAAAAGGCACACAGCTCAGTAGCCAGGGGAGAATCATAGAATGATTTGGGTTGGAAGGGCCTTAAGATCATCCAGTTTCACCCCCCAGCCGTGGGCAGGGACATCTTCCACTAGACCAGGTTGCTCAAAGCCTCATCCAACCTGGCCTTGAGCACTGCCAGGGATGGGGCAGCCACAGCTTCTCTGGGCAACCTGTGTCAGGGCCTCACCACCTTCACAGGGAAGAACTTCTTAATATCTAATCTGAATCTACCCTTTTTCTGCTTAAAGCCATTCCCTCTTCTCCTATTACTACTTGCTCTTACAAAAAGTCTCTCTCCAGCTTCCTTTAGACCTGGAGCTGAACACTGCTTTCTGTTTCCTCACTTCACTTTCCCACAGAAATTCACCTTTTAAACTGAAGCAGCTGCTGTTTTTCTGTTTGGGTTTTTTGGTTTGGTTTGGTTTTTTTAACCTAATTTTCTGGTGTGGTAAAAGGTGAGGTGATACTTCACCTCTGTAAGAGGCAGCACTCATTAGCCAGAAGGGTAAAAGACCATCATGGTTGTCAGCACCATGTTGACAGAAAACACATTCTCATCCTGACCCTCTTCTAGAGAAGCCAGGTGGTTCCTGCTGCATCAAACACTAAATTGAAGATGACCCAGTTTTCTGTAGCCTCATGTTTGGCAGCACTGACTCACTCACAGTGCTAACCTTTCATTTTTCCACTACATTGTGGAAATCGTGTTTTGGTTACAACAGTTGCTATGCAACCGTGTGGTAGTGGTGAGCATCAGCCTGCACTTCCCTCAGTGATCCCTGTTGTTGAACATGTGGTCTAGGCCATGTATTGCTGTCCAGCTGACCTGTGCAACACTGCTTTAATAGTCAAGGCAGAGCAGGCACATGCATATGAAACCTGAAGGCATCTGATTTTCACTGGAAAAAATCCTGCCCAAAAAATGAAACCAAAAAAACAAACAAACAAACATGAAACAAACCCAACCAACCAAAGAACAACCACCTTCACTTAGCAAAAGGTTTTTCTTAAGTAACAGAGGAATAGGATTGAATTCATGGCAGGAGTAACGGCTAGGCAGGCTTCTCCAGGCAGACTAAGCTTGCGTTCCCAAGACATGGATTAAATTGTTGTGTACCTAAAATCCACATTTATATTGGCCACTCCTTTAGCCATTCAAAGAGACAAAACAAAACCCCTAACCTGTTTACTTTTTCCTCTTACTACAACATAGCAGAATCACCACCAGCATTTGTTCCCCCAGACCACAGGGAATAAAAGAAACCTAGTTTTCTTTCCCAGCCTATGAATGCATTTACTTCCTTGTTAGGCCCATCAATGGTCCTGACATAACTTCAGAAACCCGAGGAGAAGCAGTGTTCAGCTGCAGTTTGCTTTCCACAGCTCTATTTAGAAATCTGTGTGCTTACACATGCATATTCCCAGGAGGTATTTAGAAGTCATGTGCATGGCTTAGTCCTGGACTTGGCAGTGCTAGGTTAAGTGTTGGACTTGATCTGAAAGGCTTTTCTCAACCTAAAAGATTCTGTGATTCTATGGGCTACATAAATAGAAAATCACGGAAGTGGTCACCAAACACCTCTCCTTGTCTCTCCTGGCCTGAGAGGCACCTTCTAAGACCAATTGCACTGACTGCGATTTAGAGCTGTTATTAAAACAGAATTCTAATAAAAAGAATCTTTTGCCATGGAAAAGACTAGTTAACTAATTGGACAATGACAGACCACGGCACCTGCACACTTTCCTCTGTCAAGAGTAACTCTGGGATTATTCACCATGTTCTCCCTCATCGATATGCAGAAATAACCTATAGCTTACAACCAGCAAAATGCAGGAAATGAAAATCCCAACCCTGTCCCTGGCCAGGCTCTGAACTCACCAGATCATGAGCCCAAGTGAGGGTTGGTTATCTAAAGGGAGACATGTCATACACAGAGCTTAGATGTATTATGACCATTTCTTCCTTTTTCCCCTTACTCATAACATCACAGGTAGTCCTTTCATTTCCTTCTCCTGCTCCTTTCTCATCACCTTCAGCACCACTAGATATGGAGTACCACAACTGAACACATGAGGATCTCCTGCTAGCATAAATCTCTTAGTGCTATGGGTGCAACAACAAACCTCCAAAGGCTTTGATGTGATGGTAAGATTTTTCAGAGGGAATCTGGGCTTACTGTGAGGAATGTAACACCCTCACGGGGCCTAAGGCAGCCCAGCTGTGCTACTTTGTGTGATGCCACTTAATGCCTGCTATGCAATTTTAGCATCTACTCTTGTATGTTCAAGTAGCAGCAGTGTGTACATCAAACACAGGGCATTGAGCATCTGTGCATGTGGGTGTACATATGTGTGTATATGTGTGTTTTCTTTTTCAGTCACACAGGACTGCAGCATTAGCTCTCATTAATTTTTCAAGCTGCTGCCTCCTGCAGCCTGTGCTGGGGCGGAAGAGGGAGCTGCCAGCAGACGCAGGCTCATGACGATATAACCATCGGACTCCTGTAACAAACATTCAGGGAAAGCACATTTTTAATGTGTGGCAGCCAGAATGAGGTAATGCAGTAAAATATTAATGAACCCTTTCAGCTGACATCTCTAAATGCATAACACAAAGTTTAGCAGAGGCTAAACTTTGGAGATCAAGGCAGTGTATTAACTACATATACATCCAACTATAAAATTCCCTGGTTTAACCAACACTGGGGAGTGGTGGGGTCAGAGGGAGAAAAGAGAAGGCCAAATATAAAGATCATTGAGTTTCAAAAGGAAGCACATGGAAAGTTAGGACAAAAATTTAATGGTACTTTACTCTTTTTCAAAGGGGAAGGATTCTACCCTTCTGAAGATACCTTTTAAAGGTCCAAAATACACTTCCTCAAAGCATGTTACAAAACAAAGAGGAGCTCCAGATACTCTAAGTGCAATAGAAACACCATGTTACCTGGCCTGCAAAGAGGCAAATGGGATATGCACAGGTGCTTTCATTTGTTTTGATTCTTAGTCCATAACTCACCATCTGCTGAGCACAAGCATGGCATTCACTGCTGATGACCTTAGGAGATGAGCTGAAATACAAATGAAACTACTTTTGGCCTTGTTATTCAAAGGGGAAGGAAAAAAGAGAAAAATCAAAAATAAACCACACAGAAAACAAGCATATAAAGGAATAAATATTTAAATGAAACAAAAATGCAAGGAATGCTTCTACCAATTGTTTTCCTGGCCAAATATTACTATTACTTAAATCTGCTTCAATATGGCACCTAGAGGACAAAAATTGCCAGGCTTGATTCTGCTCATTCTCTTTTTTCAGTCTAATGAGAATAATGTGGCTTTTAGTGCTGAGCTCTTGTCCCTTGTCATCAGGTCTGACATGTGCCAGCTCTTGGGTCCCATTCACTGCCCCTTAAAAATCTGTGCGAGCTCATTGCTGCCAGGGCCTGGCTGCACAGCTCCCAGCATCAGTGAGCACAGCCTCCTCCCCAGTGGTTTCAGCACAGTTACAGCTCCAAGCACTCCCTGCATTGGCAGGCTCTCACTCCTGCACTAGCACAAGGCACCAGGAGAGACTGAGCAAAGTTTCTCCTTTGAAATGGCACTGTTGTATTCCCACTGTGAAAAAGGAGACATTGTTAAAAAACTGAGGAAACCTAACAAAGAAAATGGTACAGAGATGCAAACCAAAATGACTGAAGATCATTTGTGTGAGTGAGGAGACAATGCATTTCAGATGTCTGTTTGAATCATCCTTTTTGATGTTTATCTATCATCTGAGCTATTTCGTTTTCAGTACTCATCCCATCTGGTAATTAGCTCATAATGTGTGGATTCAAAATGTATCCTTACTACTTTGTTGATGAAGTAGTGTTTCTCCTGCTTGTTTTGCCTAGAGAGACTCCACAGCCATTCCCCCAGGGCTGTGGGATTTATGTGGCTAACTTCAACTACTTTCAGCTATAAAAAAAAGAATATAGTTAAAAAAATGTTGGTGGTCTTGGTGAGGGTCCAAATGACAGGGTATGTGCCAGATGCTGAGTCTGCTGTGCTGAAGCAAAAGACGGATGCTCAGAGCACAATCCTTGCACTTCTCTTTTCCCCTGCTCCAGCCATCCCTTCCCTTCTAAGCTAATCAAGCACTGATTTGGATGGCCCCATCTCTCCTCCCAAGGACATCCAAGGAAGTGCTCCCTATAATGAGCACTTACTTAAGGTGTCCTGAGCATAGGCGGGATGCATTACCCAAAGTGGCCAGCCCCAAAGAGAGGGTGCCACCTTCTGCTGAACTTCGTAGGAACCACCTCTGAATTGACTGTCCTGGCTGCAGCCTGGGAAAGCAAGTCATGCAGAGCAGTGAAAATGGCACCTTCCCAAACAACTACCTCTGAACAATACAAGGAGCATTTCCCTGCAGCTCATCACACTGAGGTTTCCTCCACACCCAAAGACTAAAGCATGAGCTATGGGGGAAGGGATGAAAGGACTTGGTAGATCAAGCTGACTACACAACCAACCTGAAAGGGTAAACCTATTTTAGTGACTCAGGAAAGGGCTTTTCTACCTTGCAGGTCAGGAGCTAAATAAATGCAGTAAAACAAGCAGATGAATTTTCTCTAAAAGTGCCCTGTAGAGGATGTACTGATTTTGAAGTTTGCCCTTCCTAGACATGCACTGGCTCCCTTTATGGCTGAGGGAAAAGCAGGCTGCCAGCTCGCGTATGTTCTGAATTGCGGCAATTCTCTCCATTGACCATGCAAGGAGCCCAAACAGTCAATGAGGGAGCTAAAGGGTGAACCTAAATTTGTGTATGTGAATAGCCTCACCCAAATACAGTTTTCAGCCCTGCTACTTTCAGACATCTGGTGCAGCTTTCCATTATATTCTCATTACTAGTCCAAGTCACAGGTAAACACACAACACCGTATGGTTTCACTCAAATCATGCTGGCATCATTATTTAGATACTATGGAAACAGGTAACATCATGGAGAAATGATGCAAGGGTGACCAGACATGAGGGGTTGTTAAAGAAAAAACATCAGCTTTAATTCTGAGACAAAAACAAATGCAACCACTGGTTTTTACAGAACTGTGTTTTCTGTTTCAGCTGGCAGCACCTATTTCCAAAAACATGCCTCCTTCCCTATTACAAATTCATCTGGAAAGCCCACAAAGCAGAGAGGTTAGGCAGATCTCAGTACACTGCGTCTTGCTGCTGCTTACTATGAACTGAAACTTTTATTTTAACCCTCATTGGTTTTCCAAAGCTGTGCTTATGAAACCTATCAAGATGGATCAAACTAGATCAAGGACTGTTGTTCCTAATCAACGGCATGATTTGGCTGCATTTTACCAAGATTCAGACACTGTGATTCAGCCTGAGCCAACACTCGAGAGTATGACTTTCAAAAAATGTTTCCCATGGGCTGTAGCTGAATTCAATCAACAGATTGAAACCACCATATTTTTGTGTTTATAACTGGCAACTCATACAAGTCCCACAAAAAAGAGGCAGCCATAAATAGGAAATTGGAGGGAAAAGAACTTTAGAGAGCTTGAGATGGGGGGCCGCTACTAGAGGTAACAAAGTTAGCTGCATATACACAGAGCAGACAAGGACTCCACACTGTACCTGCCCTTTCTTAACCCTACAGATGTTATGGATGTATGGTGGATAGCTTTGTTGTGGCAGCCAGCATCACCATCACAAAGATACCAAGACCGATGGAGAAGAGGCCTCTGTTCAGCTGCACTTGACATTCAGACAGGCAGACACTACCAGAGACAGGCTGTGTAACGGGGACATGGGTTCCCATTCTCCTACCAATCCTGTCAGTGGAGTTTAATGCCATCACCTAAAGAAGAAAAAATAAACCTTGGCAATTCACTTCTCCTTTTTTTTTTTTTTTTTTTTTTTTTTTTTTTAAAAATAAAACGCT
>NDXB01011055.1:113477-129422 GCA_002631895.1 Agapornis roseicollis
TTTACAAAAAAAAAAAAAAAAAAAACAAAAACAAAAAACGTTTGCAGAGTGAAGTTTTATTACTAATGAAATCCTTCAGAACTCAGCAACCAAACCACACACTGCAGCCCACTCCCCCAGAGTTTTACAGCCATTGCTCTTTCTGACAGTCTTTGCATGCCTCCCCCTTCCCTTCCATGCCCTGAGTGAGTACTGGCTTGGAGGCTACGAGGTGAAAAGAGGGAGGGGGGAAAAATTACTTTTGGCTTTCAACTTTTTATGGCATTCCTGCCCCATAAAATTCTTTGGAGTTGTGTGTCTCACCCCAGATCAGAACAAAACCAGCTCTAAAATAGCACAGAGATTTCTTCATGAGATACAAGTTGTCCAGCTGCCAGCTGGTAGCAGTAATGTCCCAAAGCACTGACATGGAGAGACTAAGGATACAAATGCTCATAAACCCACTGGATGTTTAATCCCACATTCATCTCCGAGGCAAAATTCCCTCAATGGAAGCTTTCCTTGACTTGAAAGGGCTGAGCTCAGAGTCCTTGTCCCACACGGGTCAGCGGTCTAGACATGAGGGTGTGGGCAGGGGAGCAGGGAGGTAGCGAGTGGGCTGGCATGGTGGCAACTGCTTTACCTTTTCTTCCAGGATGCCTCTCCACCCTCCAGCCATTCCTTGGTACTGCCATCACAGCACACAGCATTAACCCTTCCCAGGCCTGGGATGACCCTAGTCCAAAAATTTAGCCAGCACAAGACAGCATTACAAGAAGTATGGGAGCCTCCTAAGAACAGACACTGAGTTTGATGGAGGTGAGATGAAGTATAACTGTCTAGCCAGCATAATTGCAAAGCTAATGAAGAAATGCCTTCCCTCTTTGTATCTTCAGTATCAGCAGACTTTAAAAACTCTTTAGAGGCTTTTATGACACCATTTCAAAACATATTATTTAAAAGCTTGAAGTTTGCTTACTTAAAGTACCTAACAGAGGCACAAGCCCCAGAACAAAAGTGGAATTTAGGGAAAGGTCCAAGACATAATTCCTCCAGTTTTGGGGTTTTGTTGGGTTTGTTGTGGTTTGTTGGTTTGGTTTAATTTAGTTAACTTTTTATCTTCTTTTTCCAAACACAGCCACTCAAGTTAAGTGAATTATTGCATATGCCTCTCCAGACACCATTCAGCACCTAATCAAATGGGAGGATTATAAATACCACGTGTTCCAGTGGTGACTGAGCCTCAGTCATTGAAGGTTAGGTTGTCTTTAAAGCTCTGCACCAGTGGGATAAAGAAATTGCACCAGTAACACAATGATTTTACTGCACAAGGCAAACACCACACAGAAAATAATTAAAGTTTACAGAAAATGTGGGGTTTGTGAGTCATGCAAATGCATCCTTGCTGTTCTGGTTCATCAGTAACATAAGGCAGAAGTGACCTCTGAGCTGCTGAATTGCAAGTAACATGACATGGTAAAATTACAAGGTAAGCAAAACCCTGCTTAGGTAAAGCTTTCTGGCTCTCACTGGAAGACAGGTATAGTCTCTCCAGATTCCCAGAGATCAACCTTGGTAACTGAATAAACAAGAGATTTTATAGGGAAACAGAGAGAACAGAAAATATATTGATTTTACTTGTGCTTTCTAACTCTTTTGAAATAACCTTGATAAAGAATTAAATATAATTTAAAGAGGGAAATGTAATATTTATGGATGCATTGCAATAACCAAGGAAAAAGTGGATGCTTTTTTTGCACCCTGGAGATAGGCAACACCCCAAAAGAGGAATGAGCTAGCCATATTTGCTTATTTTTAATTGGATTCCTGAGACTATCCAGCTGAGCTGGGACCCACTCCCAGGATTTCTAGGAGCTTAACAAAGAGGCCACACTGGGAAGAGAAACCCAGATCTCCTTTTTGGCCAAGCATTTTTCCAGGGCTAGCAGGGGGAATTGCCCATTCTCCTGGCTTATTTAACTTTCAGGCTTACTTCCAGAGCCAACAAGCTTGTATGGCTGAATGGCTCTGTGCTCACCACTAGCAAATACTTTGTTTATTTGCATCTGCCATGCTCTAAGATAAACCAGATCAGTAAGACTTAACGTGAAATAGTAGAGCTAGTACCAGCTAAAGCCAAATGAACAGGTCAGCCCATCTATATGAAGTGGCTGGCACCATCTTGTAATGAAAACAGAAAGTGATTCAAGCACCAGACAGGCCTTTCTCTGAAATACACAAGTCAACGGGAGCATTAGACAGATGCACACACAGAAGGAAAGGCAAAGAAAGGTTTGGGGCCTGGTGTCAGCTAGGATCAGAAGGAAATGGCACAAACTAGTACCTGAAAGACAACAACTGCATGTAGATTTGACAAAGTTATAAAAAGACTTAGAGTTTAATATCCTATATATAAGTTTATTTGAGTAAGTTACTCTGCTCTCGTAAGACCTCACTTGGAGTATTGTGTACAGTTCTGGTGTCCTCAACATAAAAAGGACATGGAGCTGTTGGAACAAGTCCAGAGGAGGTCCATGAGGATGATCAGGGGACTGGAGCCATCTCCCATATGAAGACAGGCTGAGAAAGTTGGGGCTGTTCAGCCTGAAGAAGAGAAGGCTGCATGGAGACCTCATAGCAGCCTCCCAGTATCTAAAGGGATATAAGGATGCTATAAGGATGCTGGGAAGGGACTCTTTGTTAGGGACTGTAGTGGTAGGACAAGGGGAGAAGTCTAGATTGGCTATAAGAAAGAAGTTCTTTACTGTGAGAGTGGTGAAGCACTGGAATGGGTTGCCCATGCAAGTTGTGAGTGATCCATCCCTGGAGGTGTTCAAGGCCAGGTTGGACAGAGCCTTGGGTGACATGGTTTAGTGTGAGGTGTCCCTGCCCATGGCAGGGGGGTTGGAACTGGATGATCTTAAGGTCCTTTCCAACCCTAACTATTCTATGATTCTATGATTAGATATTGTGCATAGCCAGTAGGAACACTGATGTTCACAGCCATGTAGCACAGCTTGGGAAAACACATTTACAGCTTACTCACATGCACCATATGGCATCCCACAGCATATTTGAGTGACGCTGCATTAANATTGTGCATAGCCAGTAGGAACACTGATGTTCACAGCCATGTAGCACAGCTTGGGAAAACACATTTACAGCTTACTCACATGCACCATATGGCATCCCACAGCATATTTGAGTGACGCTGCATTAAATAATTGCTGTAGCTCCTAATGCAATGCATATATTTGTATATGTTACATATGTTCATACATATTGCATCTAGTGTATAGATTTGTTACATTGACAGGTTTATAGTACTTTTTTTTCTGAACATGAACTTTTAAATCATTTGTGATTAAAAAACCCACAAACCAACCAAACAAAAAAACAACAACAACAACAAAAAAAAAAAAAAAAAAAAAAAAACAAAAAAAAAAAAAAACAAAAAAAAAAAAAAACAAAAAAAAAAAAAAACAAAAAAAAAAAAAAACAAAAAAAAAAAAAAAAAAAAAAAAATCAACAAAACCACAACAAAGAAGGAAACAAAAGAAACCCTCTGATATTCCCTCAAAGGAGATTGCTTAGGAAGTGTTTAAGAATATAGTGGATGGACTGAGTTTGCTTCATAGCTGGTCTCTTTTGTTAGGAGAATCCCAAACATAAACATTTTAGATCACTCCAGTGACTCATATCAGCAGTGTAAGGCATTCAGCAAACAGTTGGCTCTACCCAGACCAGCAAAAGAATATCTGAGTAATGCACTGAAAGGCTACAGTCTGACAGAGTCCCACATTTGCCACCCTTACCAACAGCTATAGATATCACAGAGACCACAGATCAGCCATTCTTCACATGAAAAATTCAGTCTCCAGGGTCAACTTCACAAGCCTGCATCTAGCAAACCCTGCCTGAAGCCAGCACCACAGCTTCTGGTGACCATAAAGCATTAACAAGAACTCTGCACAAAGGCAAGGTTCAAAAATCTTGCACCATATCAGAGACAGACTTGTTACCCTTCTACCTTGGCAGTTAGCGCACATAAGCGGCTACGAAGCTGTGCTGTGCAGGGAGACATGCCCTCTCCCTAGGATGGTTCAGCCCACTGTGATCCAGGTGGAGAGAGCCATATCACCTTCACAACCAGACACACACAAGCTCAGTGCAGTCAGATCAAGCAAGCACAACAGCCAACTTTCCAGTTGGCCTCAGATTTAACAGGAGGCACTGCAGCTTCAAGAAAGGGATTGCCTGCTGAATAAAAGAATATGATGCTTAGATTAAAAGAAGTCAGCTGAAGTAGAGTGACGAAGCCAGCCTGTGGAACAGCAGTAAGCTGGGGAACAGCTCAGAACTGATGGACTGCAACTCTATTTTCAAAAGCAGCTGTTTACAATATAGGATAAAAGGTCACTTGGTTGCAAACATCATTGCAAATAGGAACTACACTAGAGTGCACTGCTGTGTTCATAACCAAGACTGCTGTTAACACTTCTTGGCTCAAAGGAAAACAAAAAAACAAACAGAAACTCCAGTGCTATTACTTTAAATTAATGCAGAACTACAAATTACTTTAAATTAATGCAGAACAACACACAAATCAAAATGATACTGAAATGTAGGAATCTGTCATCTAACATCAATTTCAATTCATGCAGAAACCTTAGCTTTTAATTTTTACAACAGGCATTAGTGAGTAACATCTTCAGGCTTAAAAGCCTGAAACAAATGATAAAAATTACCATCTCAAATAAGGTAAACCTGTTACTCTGGAGAATGAAGTACATCAATTTAGCTTCCTACATAAAATTAGTATCAGCATGTGCTGTAGCCCTCTAATAGAAATGACTGCATAGTCTGAAGATATTCCTACAATGAGTGGAGAGGGCTTCTGTTACAAGGTGCATTAATTCTATTAGCATATATTGCTATTATTAAGTGGCTGATGCAGGGATGTTACGTTAAAAAATTACAATAAATACTCTCAGTAGCTAAAAATTTAATTTTCACCTTCCCATATACTTGACTACTCCAAAGTCTCCTTCAGCTTTGGTAAGAACTTTGTCAGCTTGGAAATGAGAGCTCTAGTCTTTAAAAACAGTAATAAAAAAGTACATACAAAAGATGCTGAACATCCTGGATAAGAAAGAAGGCAATGAAAGAGTATTAGCCTGCTGACAGCAGTCTGCACAAAGGCAGCTTCACATCCCTCATGTAATCAGTAGGATTTAAAGATCAGTAACTAAGATTTAAGATGATCTGTGAACATCCAAGCAATGCTTCACTGCACCAGTCATGTAAGTAAACTTCTTCATGCAACTAAACCAAAGTGCTGTAAAGGATTCCCTCCCGCCTCAAAGCAATTCTCCAGATATCAAACGGCTATGAAATAATTTTAGAACAAAACCTTCTTGAGTGTTGCTAAGTGCAAAGGTATCACAGGGCTTTCTCAGGACTCCTCTTTGCAGTAAAATCTGAATGTCTGTTTTTCCTGTTACTGGTGTGTCCACAGTGTTAGCATTGTAGTCTAGATCTGAGGCACAGGACTGAGGCCAGCTTCCCAAGCATCTCCCTCTTAGCAAAATTCAGTTTGCCTTATGGGGTGGTATTGTAGCACATGAACTGAATCCTTCTCAAGCAAAGCTAATGCACAGAGTGCGCTGCAGGTACACATTTAATGTGCTATAACCACTTATAGGCAATTCAGTCAATTGGACTACAGTTCTTTAGCCTTCAGCCCTTTTCCATTTGGAAAGGAGGTGTGACAAGGTCGAGCATGGAGAAGTACACTGGATCAGGCTAGCATTAGGTCACTGTAAAACACCCAGACCACGAGAAGCTAGTTGTAGAATCTCCGTACTGACTGTTTTGTCCCATCAATGCATCATTACTGCCCCATCCCATTAACAAGTGTGTACGGGAGGCAATAGAATCCTCAGTGATATTTAAGAACAAAAGGTTGAAATGATGCTCCAGCTCCAGCCTTTGGCCTGTGCTGATTTTCAGTTCTCTGGTTCTTGCTGCCTTCACCTCACTGCCTCTATTTTCTCCCCTGAATTCCAGCACAGGGTGTTATGACGACCAACACACTGATGGGACAGTGTGACCAAGAATGAGGAGGTCCACTGTCCTTTCTTAGAAGTGCCCTTTCCTAGTCCTGTAACACACCTGAGGGAAAGCACTCCTCAGCTTCCCCTGCCAAGTCAGGACTTGCTTTATTTTGGTGTAAGCAAGTTCAAGCTCAGGACCAATTTTTTCAAGCTGTCATACTAAGCCCTGGACAGGAGCTATAATACATGGGCATCACAACATGCCTTCTTCAGGGATGTAGAGAGAGCATTAAATGTTTTGCTAAAGCTTCAACTTACAAAGCTGCTGGCCTCAGGGCCAAATCCATTTGTTCTCCCTAAAACCAGCAACACAACTCTCTAGGTTGAAATACATCAATAAATCACAAAGATCTTAGAACAAATCAGATTCCTTAAGAAACATGACTTCTAGAAAGTAAGAAAACTCTTTTCAAGCTCTGGTGGCTGGAATACTTCATGGCATCATTATAGCTACAGCAAATTCCTCTCTAGGAGGAATGACTTTAGGCAAAAGTTAAAGATTTGATTTATAATGGAAATAAAGTTAAAACTAATGGGCCAAGTTTTGCTTACACTGAATAATACTTAGCACCTACATAGGAAAATTCCCACTGACTGCAGTCAGAGCAGATCTGAGGCTTTAAGCATGCAGCCTCCACTTCAGCTCCAGAATAGCAGTGCTAAAAGTTATCACTGGGACTAAAATGTCAGACTGGGACATGCCCTTCTGATTAGAAAGTGGGAAGAAATGGTATACACAGAGCCCTAGATTCCTCTGGGGAGATTCAGCCCTCAAGGGGAAAACTGACACTGCAGATTCATCCAATACCTCTGGGAAAACAGTAAACAGTGTTGGCAGTGCCCAAGTCAGTACTGAAGCTTGTAGCTATGGGGAACGAGCATGGGGACTGGTTGTGTTGGGTTTAAGCCAAACCAGCTAGGAAATGGGCAAAACCTGCACTTTGCTGCAGGCAGAGACCGGCAGGTGACCAACTGCCTTCTGACAGTCATGGTATGAGGTTGGCTGGTGTTCCTCCCAGGCAAGGGAATGGAGAGGGACTGGACACTCAACTGAAGGACCCTCAATCGGTCACAGTCCCACCCTAGGTGAACAAAGCCTAAAGGGAGCAAAGCTGTTTGAACAGGATCCAGCCCAGCTTTATTGCCTGTTGCCATATCTGTTCTCCAGTTCACAAAGCAATGTATGTCAATGTAACGTGTGCTCTGAGAGCAAAGCTGCCATTTATCGCCTCCACAGCCAAGAAAGCACACAAACCTGAGCATCTGCATTTGTAATCTCCACTGCTCCATAAAAGACAAGGTCAGACAGAAAACATGTGTTTCATATTTGCAAATCTGAATGATTTATATTATAGGGGAGCAGGGCTGGACTGCATGAAGCCTCTAGGTTGTTAAAATTTAATTTACTAATCAATTACTATCAGATGCTAGACTTCTTCAGCTGCCCTATACAAGGAGCATAGTTTTTCACAACAGCCTGTCTTGATTTCAGTGCTCTATCTCCTTCCAGGGGCTGAAGAGGGGTGTGATGAAGTGGGTAAGCAAAAGGGCTGCTCAGTTCAGTGAGATCATATTTTAAATGAAGAGAAACCACTAGAGCATTATCTCCCCATTTCTGTTGGCCATTTGAAAGATGACATCCTTTTGCTATTGCTTGCACAAGGCAGACTTAGCTGAGGAAGCAGATGCATTAAAATGAATAGTACATTTCTTACCTCAAGGGAGCAAGTGTGGAGGAGACTCGGTGTCCCTGGCTACACTGCCCTCATTTTGTCTGGATTGCTTCTCAATCATCACTCCCATTGTCCAAACAAACATTTAAAACATTATAAATGCATGTCTCTCAGCAGCTGAAACTAAATGAACTAGGATGAAAAGTAGAGACAGAAGCAAGATTATCACTGACAAGCATCCTCCTCTTATATGGGTTGTGTAGGTTTGGTCTCCTGTGCTATACAGCTTTGGGCTTCAGGCTCACAGATCATTCTTACCTTGGCGCAATAATGCGTATTTTTCTAACTCTTCTTAACAGTAAAATGGATATAGTGAAAACACACAACTGAGATGGCTTACATAAACCACAGACTCTCAAACACAGACTCAAAGGAGCTGCATGAACATCACTAGTTTCATAGTTCACACTTTCACTCTCATATACATGGTAACTCTCACATAGTCCTAAGAGTCTGTGGGTCTCTTCAAACCTCAGGGACACAGAACACCATCCCTATCCTTTAAGATAGGTTAAAGAAACCTTAAGGGTCTGCAAACTTGTGGACACAAGCAGATAAATGACAGCTGAACAGCTCTCAATTCTTCACCATCCCTTAATATTAGGAGTGCAGAGCCTTCCCCATTCCTAAGCAACCGACCCATCTCAAAGGCACAAGACAGTACTGAACATCCTCAGAGAGACTTTGCCTGATGATCTGGGTACTAAATCTCACCACAAAGGACAAGATTACTCAAAACATATTTGCAGAGCATGTTCTCCTTTTGACAAAGAAAGAAACAAGACAGTTTTCATAGTCCCAACTCCAGTTCACTGAATAACTCCAGTTATATCCAGTTCAGGATACAAACATCAACACCAGCATTGGTCAAACAACTCTGTGAATGTCCCTTGTTAAAATTAGCCTCTATTCTTGGTTAGTAAGTCACACATGAAATAATCCTGCCTTCCCTTTAATGTGGTAATGGGAGACTAATAACATTTTGAAATTATGGGTGAATGCCAGCTCTTCTCTCCAGGTCTTTGCTATCTGCATTTTGGGTGACAGGTTCCCTATGAATAGGTTAATGTTACTACTCTTGGAATAGATGAGGGAAATATTTTAAACTGGGGAATAATCAATCGAGTCCAACATTCAGATGGAGAATCATTCATGTGAAGAATCATGAAACTCTTCAAATTATTCCTCCCCCCACCAAATACTGAGCAGTTCACAGGCAGTTGGACAGGTAACTCCACCATGGAAATTTATGAGACTGTCTCATAAATTACAGAACTACAGAACTGGGGCAGAGGAAGAGATGAGGAAGGGAGGAAGTCAAAAAATGCCAGACTAGAGGTCTTAGCAGTATTTTAATGCCACTGATTACCTAAAGGACTGACTGTCACAGGAAGTATATCAGATTCTGCTATAGCTTCCAGTGCATACCATGTTCAAAGGTTTTTTCATATTTCTGAATGCTAATACTCAGATATTTTTATACTTTTCCAGGACACTTCATTCAACCTCAGTTTCACTACATGCAGAAGAAAAACGCTGTTGACCTGATGTTACTCGCTCACTATGACTGCCGAATTACAGCAATGTAGTAATGTAAATCTGTCTGGCAGATTTATTCCTACCTGGCACTACTGCTTAGAAACTGGCTAACTAAGTCTGTTAAACCAACAGAGTGAAACATGGCAACTTCTATGTCACAAACACAAGGACAGCACGCCAGTGTAAGATCACTGGGTGTAACAGGGCCATGACCACAATGCATGACTATAAATGCTCATGACACAAGCAAATAGCTGACAAACTCTTGAACCAAGGCAGTGCATAGAACCACAAGTGATGACTGCAGGCTAACCAGTACAGCAATTAGATATCTTCAAAATCCTATTTTAAATCGAACCTGTAGTATCACTTGGAGAGCATCACTCATGCTATTGTACTCTGGCATTTCTTAATAGTATGTTGTCAGTGTCTTCAGCTCTGGGAATGGCTGCATTTCATTAATAACTCAAACAGCCCCAAGCATAGTTTAAGAAGCTTAAAAGACAATTTGCCTGGAATTAAATTGCCTTGACAAATGGTAGGTGTTGTTTCAACCTCCAACTCCTCTCTGGCCACAAAACCTCCTTGTCCACTTGTCTCTTTTCCATTCAGTGCCTTGGCAAGCACAATGCAGCACTTAGACACCCTGACAGAAGGAGCAAGCAGATATCTTTTCCCCAAGAGAGAGAGTTCGTGAGTGGTAAACACATACAGGAGTCTCAGTCAAGCCCCTGCCTGCCATAGAGTCCTGTCTGGAAGAAAAGTGCAGGAGCCAGAAGTTACAATCCTTTGCTGCAGGAATTTTGGCTTCTGGGTACAGTTGGCTATGTTAAGACAGTGCACCTTGCACACAGTCAAGTATCTGCTGCATTATGTGTGTAGGCAAGTACATTAAGGGGAGAGAAAGTTTACTGCTTCATCTTGACATGTATTTGGAGAACACTGGATGCCAACTTATCTCCCACACTGAGCTCCAGGGATGTTCAATTTCTGACCCAGATCTGTAACCAGACTTCGGGATTTGCTCCTTGCTCACATGCTGATTTGGCTACAAACACATCCATAATTAAAAAAATAGTAAGTAAAATGCATCACTGAAAATAAAATAAAGCCTCTTCCTTACTTGAATTATCCTTGCCCTTTCCTAAGAGAGACTTTTTCCAATGAATGTGCACTCACAGCTGTGGACAGGTCTGTGCACAGACTACCACAGTGTATCATCCTCCTGCTGATTAGAGAAGTTTCACCCTTCATCTTTTCATTTCAGTTCAGTTGGGATGTGCAGCTCCCAGACTCCTCATGCAGCCTTTCCTTCCTACCATTGAGAGCTTTATACTAAAGATCTCGACAAGCTGAAGATCTCAACAAGCATAATCAAGAATTGGCCTAGACTTCTGCTCCAAAAAACTTGATCACAGCCTGGCTATAAGAGGTTGCCAGAAGTCCACAGGCTGCCAGTCATTCATCCAAAAAGCCTGGAACACTTGGAGAGCCATGAAGGATCACAGTCTGGCTCACAGTTGATATGTAACGTGGCATCCCTCAAACAAAATGAGCCATAGGGGCAAACATAATTTAGAGACTGATGAGGTGAACAAAAATACACCACAGCTGTCTAGGAGTATCTTAAATCTTCATCTGAAGAGAAAAAACACTGCCAGAGATTTTCAACCATTCATTTAAACATCAGAAATATCAAATCTTTAAACACTACTTAGAGATGATGTCTAGGAAAATTGGGAAGAGAGCCAAAGACACAAATAACTACACTGAAATAACTAAGGAGACAGAGAAGAAACACAGCATTCATATTTTAAACAATTAACTCCCATTTAACCCCACTATCTGAATATGTTATAATTCTGTATCATATGGCATGTGCTACATAAGTGAGCCGCACCACAGTTAACTCAATGGAGTGTGAATTCCTGACTCAAAGAAAAAGCCTGGTGATGACTGATAGCCCTTAAAAGTCTGCTTCAGAATGGAAAGTTACTGCAGAATAATTTTTATATTTTAAATTCAAGCCTTCATTTAATCTCACACAACTCTCTATGCAGACATGGCCTAAATCTAATGGTTTCAGACTCATAGAATGGTTTGGGTTGGAAGGGACCTTAAAGATCATTTGGTTCCAATGCCCCTGCCATGGGCAGGGACACTTTCCACTAGACCAGATTGCTCAAAGCCCTGTCCAGCCTGGCCTTGAACACTGCCAGGGATGGGGCATGATTTTGTGTCACATCCACTCATTACTTGTATTTGGTCAAACAGAAAAAAAATGAAACCAGTGACAAAATGACAGCCTTCTGCCAACCCTGGATTGCTGTCAAAAGGCTAGGAACTCTACATCAGCTCCTGCTCTATGATAGTACATTAATTTTATTACTTGTTTCTCTCCAATGAGCACAAACCAAGTTTGGCATTCTGTCAATTAAAAAGCAATGATTTTAAGATGCCAAGAGTCATGCAAAAAATGGTCAAAGGGGTGCAGACTTACTGGAATACACCACCAGAACAAAGGTCTGGTTTCCTTTCAGGGTAAACTGAAACTTCTGCTATAGCAAAGTCAAAATACACATACCTAAAGAAAGGAGAAGGAAATAATGCAGCAGGCAGCAAACAGAATCTCCTTGATTAATCTGATGTACATCTAGAAACTCCACTGAAGAAAGGCATCAAAGCTGTATAAATTTGATAGGCTACTTGCTCATCCATGCAGGTCTCTTGCCCTCTTTGCTAGACTTCTTTCTCATAGGGATGCATCTGCCTTGGGCTGATGATAACTTCAAGTTATCCCATTACAACACTTTAGTCTTGTGAAGAAACAGTACTTCCAAAATGGTTTAGTTATTCATGACCTTCTAAACCCTAATGTCATAAATGCAAGTGGAGATAAGTACATAGCATGGCATTCAGGCTGCCACTTGCATGTACTGCTTGGCTGCATGTCATTAATACCAGATTTTGTTTGGCTGCACTAAACCAGGCACTCACTATGATGATGTTGGAACAGGTGTATCTCCAGGCAAGAAATACAGCAAAACCATATATACATAAAGGCATTTGACAGCCTATCCACCAAGAGCTTACAAGTAGTTGCAAGTTAGAAGACGCAAAGACAAACAAGTGACTAGCATGTGCAGGCACATGTATGCCTTGATGTATCTCTTGATTACCCTGCTGCCCACATCTTAACCACAAGAAATTTTCTGCTCCTTAATGGCTACAGAATGACACACACAGCAAAATAGCTATCTGTATTTCAAATCACATACTAGTACATATGAACAACAAAGCAAAAACCCCTAATCCTTATACTGGAGAATATTAAGATCTAAAGTGGAGGGAAGGGGGGAAGAAATCACAAAAAACATGTAATCTTCCTCTGTCTGAATCAACAGCATGCTTTCTTTTCCTTTCCAATGTTCCTCAGCTGCAGGGCTTGTCACCAAACTCATGGTTTTCATCAGGAATAATCTTAAGCATTTCAAAAAAGGGAGAAATAGCTTTCCACAGGTGTTTCAAAGAAAATAAGTTCTCAGGAATTCCCACAGGATGCATTATCTGGCAAGTTTGAGAGGACAAAAATTAAGACCAGTGAAGTACCAGAATATCTAACTGAAAAGAGAAGCTTTAAATACACCAGCATTTTTGCACCTCTGTTATCAAAGCTTTCACATATTTTGCTCAGTTGGTGTTGCTACATAGCTGCCTTACTCTCCAAGTCCACCCACTTTTTACTACTCATTCCTTACACACCAGCCAGTATAGCTGGGCTCTGCTGTGGCTGAGAGGATCCTCATTCTTCGTTCAGCTATTCAGCTTGGAAAAAATCATACATTTACACAAGACGGGAGCCAGAAAATTACTGGATGGTGATCAGTTAAATAAAACACTTGGCACCAATAAGACATATGGGGTACCATAGGTCTTTACACTTCATGAATTCTCTGCTATATTATTACTACACAATTACTGTGGGGCAGTTGTTGAGCAGTGCAGCACAGAAAGCATTGGCTAGAAAGTTGTCAGCTGCGTAGACACACAGAAAAACACAGTCCCTGTCTGCTGCTGTAAAGTTTTAACCTTTAATTCCTGAATTACAGTCAGATAGCAATAGACAAAGGAGGAAATTCCCAAAATGCATCTGTGCTCATACTGCCTCACATCACACACGGCAGCAGAAGCTCTCCCCAGCATGAACAGAACAGTCACACCAGTCCTCCCTCCCTCCATGCTTCTGCAGATGAATCGGAAAGTTGCATGTTTTTTTTTTGAAGCATAGTCCTTTTGGCAAATTCCAGCAGGAGCCCTCTCTTCCATCAGCCAACATACCATCGCATTATGACGGACTTCCTCACTCCTCCTATATCCAGTTAACTTTCCCCCCCCACAGCTTCTTGATTTCTGTCCCTAATGCTGCATTTTGTCCATGAGACATTTCCTAAAATTTTGTGGCTGCAAGGAGAGTTGCAATTGTAGCAGCACCAGCCAGCCCTAGAAATCTCTATAAGCAAGTTATACAGCACACATGCTACTTACTGTTTTATGTACTCTTCAACCATCCACCCTCTACAACCTGGCTCTTAATAAATAATTTCCCAAGCCCATAATCAGAGAGAAGGGGAGAGACAGACAAATCAGTCATACCCATCACAGCTGGGATTCAAACCTCCTGAAGGGCCCATTTCTCATGTGATAAAACCCTCTGGCAAAAATATAAGCACATCTGTATAAGTCGGAGGGGGTGGGGAAGGAGGCAGGTGAGAAGGAGATGGGTATCAGCACAAGGGGGAGAGGATTTGGACCTGTGCTTATTCCCAGGTACCATGAAAACACAGCATAGATTAAGCCTTCTCCCCTACAACCAGGGCCACTCTCCTGCAGAGCAGTCCCCTTGCCTCCTGCCAGTGGTACAGTGGTACTCAGTGCAGGAGGGGAAGGTGATGGGCTGGCCCTGCAGGACTGCTTTCTTCAACAACTTCAGGAAGGTGTCATGAGAAGCTGCAGCAAGAGCAGGTCAGCATGCAGATGTTTCTAACCCAATCAGTACTCCATCTGAGCATATTTAAACATAAAAGCTACCCTAGACAAGGAGCAAAGGCTTCATAACAGCTAAGGAAAGCCCTTCGCTTGCTCTGCGGCACCATCTAGCGCCAAGAAAGCAACAATGCTCTTGGGAAAACAAACCCATTCGGGGTTACGCCAAGTTTAGAAATAAGGCAAAATAAAGGCACATAAATACATATCCAAAACAAACAAGACAACTTGTGATAACCCGTTTTCCCTTTACACATGCGAGGGCCTACTTCTGTCACTCCAGTATCAAAATGTTTCTGTCAAGTAATCTAAACTGGTTGCATACCAGTTGACATCCCAGCAGCGTGGACACTGGAGCCCAGCCACACTCATTACCCCTATTCCCACTGGACTCAACAAAGCCAACAAGAGCCATATGTTCTTCAAACGTACGTGCAGCCTTGCAGCTGCCTCGTGCTTCTGTTCCAGGCTGGAGGCTACACTGCTGCACCACATACACACTGGAAATCACAAGTGAACCTCAATGACAGCAGCTCTGAAATAAAGACACATCAGCCTATAGGAGGTAGTCAGATACAATACTCATGCACGCCATCTCCAAAAGGTACATCTCCAGCTCCTGGAGACAGTGGCCTCTACAGACCATTAGCTTAGAGGTTAATATTCCTGCTCAAACCACCACAGATCCCAAGTGGTTTCCCCCTGCTCTGGAAAGTTACATAATATTTAACCCAAATTTATTACCACTACTAGTTGTTAGCGTGGCTTCTTTTTTCCATTTCCTACATTCAAAAAAGTTCACTATTTTTTTTTTATCATTTAGTTTTATAAGAAGCTTTATTTTTTTTCCATGAGCAGCTTAGTTCTTATCACTTTTATAGCTGCTTATTCGCAACATCAGAGGGATGATTCCTGTCACACAGAACTTCAGAGCTAGGTTCTTTAGCCTTCCAGTACTCCAGAAAGTTTGACTAAGAGTAGGAAAGGTGATTTTTCTGCAATGATGAAGTCTCTAAAGTGTTAAAGAGCTCACATCTTATATTTTGTAAAGATGTTCTCTCTAATTCAAGTTATTAAAGGCAGCAAATTCATGTCTGACAATCCCCCCATATAATAATTTTCCAAATACAAGTCTTTTGGTAGTGAAGAGATAACAATGAACAACCAAGTTGTTACAACCAGCAGAGAAGCAAATCACGTATCTGAGAGGACATGAATTACCTAAGATGTGTCACCACCTCGAATGAAAGCAAAAAGGTCAGTTAGAAAAACAAAAACCACAGGGTAAGTGAAATGGGCTATAAGCAGTTATCCAGTGAATAAACCATAGAGATTAGACACCACTGACTTTCAACACTCAAACCTGAGCCAATAGGCTCCCAAGACTTAGTCCTTGATCATACAATATACCTGCAACACTTAATGGCAAGATCTGCAAAGAAATGGTCACACAGAAAACCTTCTTGAGATTATGTCGTGGTTTAAACCCAACCAACCACGCAGCTTGTTCACTCACTCACTCAACCCCCCTTCTT
>NDXB01011056.1:0-26421 GCA_002631895.1 Agapornis roseicollis
GCAAGAAAGGGGGGTTGAGTGAGTGAACGAGGTGCGTGGTTGGTTGGGTTTAAACCACGACAAATCCCAAGTCAAAATTAGAATTTAGTGGAGAGGAAACATGGGCTACTTAAACTAATTCCTTGAAGGAAATGACTTTTTTTGATGTCTGTCTTTGACACAAGAAATGTCACGTAAAGCAAATCTCACGTAAAACAGAAACAGTCAACAGGAATTATCAGTTTTACACTAAGCACATTCAAAACATCACAGTCTCATAGCTGCCCACACAGCAACACTGTATTGCTGTTTTCATGCTACATAACCTATATAGAAACATGCTAGAGACAGAGACTAATAGCTTAGGTATACTACCTTAGTCACAATCATTTTCTGTGTTACAAGGGTGAAACACAGAAAGAGGCAAGCAAATAATTCCATTGGAGCTGTTACCATATTTATTGTCTAATTTTATTGTTCATCAAATAAACACGCAAAAGTGTCTTAAAACCACAATATAACTCTTTAACTACCCTGCATACATAATTGGACGCAGCCCGGTAAGAGAGAATCTTGATATTTTAAACTCCAGTTTTAAAAAAAGAAAGCATTGATTGTTTTAAGAATAGATTTAAACATTACTTATGTCAAAAAATTGTACGAGAATAATAGTTTGCTTTTTTTCTTTTTCACTGAAGTAACCCACGGATTTTGTGTTATAAAAAGACTCCTGGGTTCCTGGGACACACCTGAAATAGTAACTTACCAAGATCTGTTTTATACTTTCAGAAATTTAACAATAGACCTCCCTGCTCTGGAATTTCATCACATTTTTTTCACACAAGAATGGATTTTAAATGGAAAAAACTTACTAAATCAACTTTCATGTTATAATCACATGCTTGTTTCAAAAGGAATTACTTACTAAGCATGCAGAAATGGAAGTGCTACTATTGCTCTGTCATTTGTCTAATAACTGTGTTCATAGACTTAACAGAAATGTTCTCTCAGAAAGAACCCAAAGAAGGTTATGCAACAGTGACAGACATCGTCCTGCTGAAACTATTCATCTATTTTAAGATGCTAAAACCACAAAGACTGTACTTTCTAGAAGTGTATTAAAGATACATAAATAACGCACCTGGTTGGAAATTTGAGCATTCGTGATTGGGAAGAGTCAGAGCTGGCAGAGTTACAGACTGAGGTGGCTTGTGAATCACCACCTCTTGCAGCATCACACTTTGTAGAAAAGGGGGTAAGCTTCCATGCCCAGGATTTAAATTCTTTAAGAACACGTGCAGAACTGCTTCACCACTCATCCTGCAGAGACACCTTTAGCACTCAGCTGCAGGGTTAATTAACTTCAAGAACAGTTTCAGAAATTACTTTTGTTCTGCTGGTCAAGGAGCCAAAATGTCTGCTAAATGACATTGTAATTTTACTTTATTATTTTACATAATGTCTGTACTGTCTGCATACAATTTCCTGGCATTTACATTACCAGGAATCACAAGAAGCTTCTGGCACGGCTTCTTCAACCCCTCAATGTCCTCCTTACACTTTACACAAGGAGGGGGCTATAATACAGAAACAAATCAGTGCCAGAACCCACACAGCAGGATTTTGAAGCAGGTCAAAGATATTTTGAAGCCTGCTAAAGCATCATAAGAGCGTTTTCTTAGAAATAAATATTTAACTCACTACAATGCTAATCCAAACGATAGCATAATAATATGAAGCAGCATGAACCTCAACATCCGAGGAATAATCTGATGCGAAAACACATCAAACAAGTCAGTTGGGCAGCAGAACTGGCCATAAATGGGGGGTGCATCACTCCCCTGGAATGTGCACAACAAAGAAAGCTAAAACACCATAAAACCACCACTTAGCAGTCAGAGAGTATTATATTGGGGCTTTCCATTACAACCCAGCCCAAAGCCAAAGTGCTACAGCAAAGCAGTGCTGCCATTAATTCCCACCTGCAAATTGGATGTTTGTTAAATTAGTTGTAAACTCAAGACTTTTAGTGAAAAAGTCGCAGCAATTCAACCTGAGCAGGGGGTTGGACAAGTAAACCTTGGGAGGCCACTTTTAACCTCAATCATTTGTGAGTCTGACGCTCCTTGAGAGTATCAACACTGAACTCAATTCTTGGCAGGTATTTGCAGTCTGAGGACTAGACTTTCCTATGCTCCTCTGTATTTTATGTGGATGTTGCTAACATGAGTGAGTGTTAAAGGAAGTAACTGTTTATCCTTTGTCATCGCTGCTTTAGGACTGCAGAATGGCTTTTAAATTCATCTAAATGCAGCACTGAACTCACTAAAGTTTAATAGGCAAATAGGCTTTAATAGGCTTGAAAAGAATGGATGGATGGTGAATGTTCTATTTCTACAATTATTAATAGAAATAGCTCCCTGCATCACAATTTGTTAATGAAAAATTTATAGGAAAGTACTATTTAAATTTTGCTATAATTGTTTACAGCCCAATCTGGCTTCTAGCTAAAATTCCACAAAACAAGAAAGGATGCAATACTAGGTCTTGGAGAAAACTAGTGCTGAAAAACAGCACACCATAATTTTTTGGAGGGCAGATTTTCCAGTCCTGCTATGCAACATATGCAATGACAACTATATTTGCAAAAATACATATTTAAGTGGAAAAGTACATATTTAAGTGGAAACTGGTACTACTCATCTTAAGATTCAAATGAACCACGACTGAATTCTAAACAGCACAAGCTCCTTGAGACCTACTGCACAGCAGTGCAAAACCCCATGTGCTTCTCAAACAGATACAGCCTTCTAAGAACATGAGGAAAAAGAATCCCTTTCAAATTATCACAACCTTTTCATGTTAATCCTGCAGGGTAACATTTGCTTTCAATCAACTTTACCATTCATCTTCTTTTTTGCACTTCAAAAATGGATGCCTCTGTCTAAAGCCAGACTTGGGGAATAAACATGTATTAGCAGTAGCACTAAGAGGCTTTCATAGTAGTCAGTAAGCTTCCAACATGCAACTGCACAAAAGAATTTGAGAAATCTCAAATAATCAAATTTACTTTCAAAACTTCACCCCTCAATTCTCTCTGAATATGCCCTTCATCCAAATTAGAAGGCTATATACAAAGTTTTATCATGGAATAAGATGAAACACATAAGTGGTGCATAACAAGCATAGTTTCAAGAACTAGTAAGGCAGTGACATACAAAAAGTATGTAAACTACATTTTTTCAATGACTGTTCAGAATCATTACTAAATATGTTAGGAGTTTGTTTGACAGAATTTCCATTTTGAATATACATAAAGATTATAAAATGAAACACATGACAAAGATTCCTAAAAAAACAAAGCCATTGCTGGTTATTTATGTTTCAAAAATATGTCATCATGTAAAAATAACATACATACCAATATTTTTTTTAAGTGGCAAATATCAGCAGGGAAGAACTTTTTCTTCATAGTTTGCATTACAGTATTTAGCTTATTTAGGTGCTTCACAATTTTACTTTCATATTTTTCTGAGTTATATAAATGTCAGTAATGTAGTGATTTCTATCTTAAACTAGAAATCAAACCAACTTTCACAGCATACATCATCACTGCTACTGTCCACATATAAGCTTAAATACATGCATTTTTTTTTAATCTGGGCAACAATAAACTGAGACTACAAAAATCAGATTGTTTTTACAGAACAAGATGGAAGAATTTCTGACCTTTTAGTTTTCAATTCCCAGAATGGAGTTCTGCACTCACCTCACCTCTTTGCTCAGGACACCATCCCAGAACTTGCAATGAACTTCTTGGTACGTCATCCACAGTGTATCAAGAGAAACTTCTCGGGGATATTTTACTTGTCTCTGAAGTAGATTGTTCATTAACAAAAGAGCAGAGTCTTGTGTTGTAGGGCTGGATTACATGTTGCTACAAATCCATCGCTCCTACTCAATTAGTTAGCTATCCTACCAGAAATGGAAGAATTCTGTGCCTCTTTGCAAAGCCCAGTGGCTTCTGGGAGATAATTATTCCATGAAGGATAAGTAATATTTACAGCAGTAGGAAGAGTATCTGAGGCTGGGAAAGTTTTGTCAGTGAGGTAAAATGTACTGGGCATACTAGAAGGAATTAATTGTGCTATGTGTGCACCTTGTTAAACTACTTGTGACAAGAGTTGACTAAATACCAAATTCCAGACACAACTGAATTTCCATTTAGTTGAAGGTCAAAAACTGAATGATGAAAAATTTGCATCATGTTTTTTTTTTCTCTAAACCCACTCCACAGATGTATGTTATTTATACATCTGTCACTGGGCAGCACCCACCTATGCTAGTACTGTTTTTGAAGAACAAGGCACATTTTTTGCTAAGCAATTTTAAAACGTCAGTATATGAACTAGCACAATTAACAATCAGGTAAGAACGCAATTGGCAAAACGACACTGTCTTCCAGAGATCAAGTGTCCTTAATTTATTTCATCGAAGGCATGATACAATTACAAGCCAACGCACATCATGAAAATCTGAACTTAAAACTGTTATGGAACAAAATTTTAAATGAAGCATACACAAAAATTTCTGGGTATTCAAGTGACTATTTACTCTGGAAGAACATTAATTGCAATATAGGGGGCAAAGCATTGACATTCTCATACGATGATTTCTTTGTCTCTTTTCCTCCTCCATTCCACATCTTCTGAAGATAAATCACAGTTTAATAACTCTGTGAATTAAGTTCTAGCCATAACCTCATAGTTAAATCTAGAATTTCACTTTCTACTGGCTACACATACATTCTTTCATACTGTTACTAAAAAATAAATTACAGCCAGCAAAACTATTTTGAAAAATGTTAATATGTTGACAAAATAATTTTTGTCTACCTGAATTCTTTATTGTTACCAGGTAATTTTTGTAATTCCTGAATGTTGTGGAATATTAGTGCCTCTTGCAGAAAATTTAGGTATTTCTACGTAACGAAACTGCCAGAGGAATCAGACAGAAGCTGCAACAGATTAACATGAAATAAATATTATAGCTAGTATTTAAAAAGCACACACATACTTCAAACACATACAGTTTCAAATCTTTATTGTTTTAAAATTCTACATGTCTTTTACAATTACAATAATTTGTTACTTAAATGACTCTTGTATGGTTAATGTACAATGAGCTTTTTCCTGAAACTCAACCATGAAATACAATTTCATCAATATGATTTTTCTAAATAGATTAATACAAGATTTCTGTTTTGCTGGGAAGAACAAATGCTTCACTTTGAACAAACAGCACAGATGTCTTCCCTTCAGAATCTGTGTGATCAATCCATCAAAAGTGCTTCTGAAGATTGCAGACCTAACTGTGACTGATTCTCAAAATCAGTCTATCAAATTACAAGGTTTTTTTTGTTGCTTTTTTCTTTTTTTTAACATTAAAGAGCATTTTCATGTAATGAAACAAGTTGCAGTAGTTATTTTTATTCATCTACTGAGGCAAACTCATGTTGAAGAAAAATTATGATTATCTGCATGCAATGAACACTCATCTTTAAATAGTTGATGAATTTTACACATATAAAGAATCTGTTAAAGAGTGCAAGTACTTTGATAATGATTTCACAAAAGGACGTATGCTGGTAATAATGGTAACTAACATTTAACATCTAAATACAAGCTAATGTATATTTAACAGGCAATTAACATGGCTAACCAAACCATGTATCATGTGGTTACCCTTTGAGAAAATGAACTCATTTGGTCCACACTCCTAAAGTTATCTGGGTAAAAAAACTGGAACAGTTAGGGCCAGAGTTTCTGATGAAGTTCTTGTTTCTAAAATGTGACCTGTTAAAAAGTAAAAGCAGTACATCAATGACGTATCTTGTCACATGACCTCAGTATAAAAAGATGGCCTGGTATTTGAAGCGATGAACGAGCACTGAAGGACAAGTCAAAAAAGAATGGAGACAGAATGAACTTAAATTGCTGCATTATACTTTCTTGTTCCATGGTACTGCTTTCACTCTGTAGAATTTTGTACCCAAAGGAACTTTAAATCTGTTTTGTGCCTAGAAAAAAAAAGAAAAAAAAAAATTACAATAGAACTATGGGATCATTCCTCTGATTTTTGTATTCTTAAGTAGAACTCAATTCTCACCCCTCAGCATTTATAAGACCCTTTGGAGTCTGGCAAGGTTTTGAGCAGTATGGACACAGTTACTCAAGCCACTGCTTCACTTACTTATTTTTCTAGTTCCCCTTCTCTTGTTATTCAGTGACTAAAACTAGCAGGAATGGCAAAAAGTAGGACAATTTTCATGTCACTTTTTATGCCAAGAATACTTTTCAGAATTGTCATAAATGTTAAATTTTAGTTTGTATTAATTTTATCAGACCTTTTTTCCATTACTATTTCCTTACCTTTTTTGCCTGGCAATATTCCTTTTCCATCACTTTTCCTAGTACCCAAGGTCTCCTAGATGTACCTGAAGCTAAAAAGACAATATACTTACTAAGATAATAAACTACAGATTAACATGCTATTTAGATTCAACATATTCAAAGATTATACATATACAATGATTTTATTTAAAGAAATTACTTTTAAAAGCTTGTTTTTAATAAATGAACAAAATTCAAGTAAGTTCAGATGTCAAGACAGGTCATTGGCACTTTCATAGCATAACAGAATAGTTAGGGTTGGAAAAGATCTTAAGATATAGGGATGCTGGGGAGGGGCTCTTCATTAGGGACTGTAGTGACAGGACAAGGGGTAACAGGTTCAAACTTAAACAGGAGAGGTTTAGATTGGATATAAGGAAGAAATTCTTTCCTGTGAGGGTGGTGAGATGCTGGAATGGGTTGCCCAGGGAGGTTGTGAGTGCTCCATCCCTGGCAGTGTTCAAGACCAAGTTGGATGAAGCCTTGGGTGGCATGGTTTATGGCAGGAGGGTTGGAACTAGATGATCTTAAGGTCCTTTCCAACCCTAACTATTCTATGATTCTGTGAAGTTAAGTCCATCTGAAAACAGACAGGTCAGTGTACTTACAGTATACAGAACTGACATGGCTTTTATCTTATATGTGTAAACTAACAGTAATAAAATTAACCATACTTCACATTTAGGTACATGCTACTTATGCCATAGTTCAGAATGTATTACATCTGTAAGTAATATAGGAGTTCTTCCCATATGCCTCACAGAACATACATAGCACTGATCCTTCAGCATTCTCAGAATTCAGTTAGAGCTTGGCGGTCTTCTGGAGACTACACAAGTATTTAAGAGCTATCACCTTTCATCATAACTAACATCTGCAATGAGTCTACTCACTGAATATAAGTTGACAGCTTCTGACATGCAATAACATACAGAAACTTTTAAAGTAAGTCAGAATTAATGCAAAATTTCCTTTTGATGCATGTTCCTGGACATTCCTGTAAAGTTACCACTGGTGGGTTTGCAAAAGAAGTACTACAGATGATAGTTTAAAAGCATTTACAGGAATATATTTCCTGTAGCACACAGTTAATATTAACCTTTCAAAATAAAGAAAAATAATAATGCTTTGCACTAAACTAAGTTTACATAGCTGCCAGAACCAGACAACAAAACCCCTGAAGATATGCGGCACCAATCTGAACATAAGCAACACATACAGAAACTGTTCTTTGAAAACTTATGACCCTTACTAAACACCATTTAGATCAGGTGGAAAAACTTTTCAGCAAAAACACTGCTTGCAAATCCTCATACAGCGTGGTCTATGTTTTGCTATTTCAGATGTATATTTTGGTTTATCAATTCCAGTCACTTTATAGAACATGAGAGAACAAATTTTATCCACAATCTTCAAATAACATCATAAACTCAGTTACTAAGAAAAGAGCAATTTTGACAAAAATGTTACCTTAAGTTGTGTATTTACTCTCCCTATCGAAAAAGACACTGGAAACACAAAAAAACATAAAAATAGGCCTAGGACCTACACAACTGTATTGCGATAGGATTGTTTTCCTCACAGACATGTTAGCATACTCTATGCATGTACAAAATTGAGATTTTATTTCTTGTTTCTTTTCTTTGTTTTTTTTTTTTTCTTTTTAAAGCTTACTTTGAAGATGCAGATGTTATTTGCCATTTTTCCAAGATATTAACATCTATTTAGATTTTTTTTATTTAGGGTGTTCTGTTGAAAAATATTTGGCATCAAAACAAATAGAAAAGCTACAAAGGTAGCTGACAGCTATTTGTATTACACGCTTCGCATTTATGACATGTATTTTTAAAATCACTGAGTGTTAGAAAGTTGAAAATATTATTTGTAGGAGGAGATAATAATTGGAAGCAATTTGACACTTACCACACTCACCTGGTTTGAGATCCAGTGCAGCCAGAGATTCTGAGTGCAGGAAATACAAGGTTGGACTAACAGTAAATAATACATAGTTGTCATGCCTTTCATCCAAGATAATGAGAACCAAATCACCAACCTGGAAACTGGAGGGAAAAAATAATAATCAAGGAACTTAACTAAAAAAAGCATAGAAGTTTAAAAGTACATTAATTACACTACATTTTCTTCCCCAAGTATTGCAGAGACTGAGACTTAGTTGAACAGCAGCACAAACGTTTCTTCCTGACACCAGGAAAACTCAAGAAGCCAGCAAGTTCTCATGCCAAGTCTCAGTAACAGAATTCAGCTAACTCTTTCCATCTCCAACATCTGTTTCACAATGTAAATGTGTTTATTTATCCATTAATGAAATGAAATCTAAATCAGCCACTAATTAAGCATTAGACCACCACAAGAAAGCTCTAAGAATAAATACTACTACTCTGGGGATGAGGAAGGAAGTGGCAAAGAGAGTGGAAAGCTCTTCTCCATACAAGGAAACTGCAGATACATAGACATAAATAGGTAAACTTAGAGAGAAATTTAGCTCATCTACTTTAAAGCTCACTTTTAGTTTAAATACATGATATTTCCAAACTCTTCTGCCTGGACTTATTATGATGACAGACTGTACTGACTTAGATAAAGACACATCTATTGGATAGATGAATAATTCTTTCATGACATTTTACTCAAAGACTACCAAGAGGGTTACCAGAACATTCAAATGCTCACAGAAAAAGTGATTCTGCACGTACTGACCTTGTTACAATAGAAAATGCAACTTGGTGTAATTCAGAACACATTAAGCCAAAAAATTCTGAAGACTTCAAGAAGACGAAACTTCTTTTGCAATATAATGGAGCACCACAATATATCCAGGGTGAACTTTTTCTTAGCACAATTTCAAGAATGTACCGATAAACAGAAAGTCCTTTAAGAGACAACTCTTGAGGATTCTAGAAATCCCATGAGGCATTATATTTATGAACCATGTAAAGAAAGGCACAGAACTTATGAAAACCACTGATATATAGAATAAAATTTGATTTATGCCCAACTGGGGTGGTCCAGTAACTGATGGCTAAAGTATAGAGATGATCTATGTATCTTTTCACCACAGAGCAAGACCATCAGAATTGTGACATTCTTAGCTACATATTTATTACTGAAGGCTTATCTATCGGTTCATATGAAAATTAACATGTACTTACTCTCTAATTGCTATTTTTTCAGAATGTCTTGAGGATACTGATGACATACTCTGGGACATCTATAAAAAAAAGATAAAAGCTATGATTAAATGTACATTGCAGGTAACAATAAGGTTAAGATAGATAATTTATTACTGATATTAAGCAGTGTCTATTCTTGTAGATCTTATATTCAGTCAAGAAAAAAGAAAACAGCATACCTTTCTATCATTCTGTTCTGTATCAGATTTGGCTGTTTATTTGCAGTTTTTGTGTTGATTTTTTTGTTGCTGTTTTTGTGATTCTTTTTTTTTTTTTTTTTAAATAGCTACCTTTGTTTTTGAATTTTTTTNAAGAAAAAAGAAAACAGCATACCTTTCTATCATTCTGTTCTGTATCAGATTTGGCTGTTTATTTGCAGTTTTTGTGTTGATTTTTTTGTTGCTGTTTTTGTGATTCTTTTTTTTTTTTTCATTAAATAGCTACCTTTGTTTATGAATTTTCTTACACAACCAACTTCTCCATTATTTAAAACTGAGAAATGCTTTCCAAATCAGTGCCGATGGATTTGTTCTGATTTGTTCTTTGTATAAGGCCTATGATATAGCTGTGCACTGTAACACACAGGCCACCGACTGGCCTTCTAAAAAAGGCTGATGGTAAAACACTGGAGGTTAAGCATGCCTATTGCAACTAAACTCAATACCGTCTCTCGGTTTTGCTAAGGACTGTCACATAACCCAAGTTTACTGTAACAGACAGAATAGTGCTTCCAAGAAAAAAAAGTGGAGTCAAACTTCCTAAGGCTAAACAAAAGCTCAATTATGTAAGTTTTTGGACATTATTATCATCTCCTATATGCAAAATATTTGCCTTTAAATGGCATATAAGCCAACTTTAATAGGATAAATTAGATCTAAAAATGAAAGCAACTGTACATGCAGGAACTGTGTTAAGAAATGAAAATGGGTAATGATTCTTTGTATCTACAAAGGGATGATACATAGCCTACTGACAGGCAAGTAAATAGGGAAGAAGATCTGATGGAAATGTATCTATTTAATTACCTTTGGTAACATCCTTACAGAAGAGGATTCATAATAGCCCTGCAAAAACTCTGACTAAAGAGAGGTCTTGCAGTTCTATAGTTTCCTACTTAATGGACTGCTTATATATGCTGTTCAAGCCTGGATTACCCATTCTTGAAGTTTAGCACATAATTCTTTCGGCTGTAACTCAAATACAGTTACCTAGAGAAAATCTCCTACTGCCAGCCCTCCCCCAGCCACACACCACTTCCCCAGAAACAGTATTAATCTGTCTTAATATGAGCTGGAAGCCTTACAGACAGCTCTTTTTCTTGATGTGGTCACTGAAATTAACTCTCCCTATCCCAAACCTGGATGGTCTGTGTTCTTTAGGAAGAACTCTCTTTCCCTCCAGTCCTGTGAAGAGACTTTTCCATGAGAAGACTAGCAAACTGAGGTACCTCTGAAAGGATATCAGTTTACCTATTTGGCACTTGCCTTAACACTTTAAACATTCTGAAGCTAATAAGCTCACTTTTTTAGATTTTAAGAAACTTCACATATGTAAACTTTTATTCTCTTCATGAGACTTGAAAAAACATGCATTGCACAAATACTTACCAGCCGTTGATTTAATCTCTTATTTTCCTCTTCCTTCAACTGCAAAGTCTGAAAGAAAATTTTATCTGATTAAGTAATACACCTTACACCATATAAACATTAAAAAAAATGTTCTGATATGACAACAGCCAGGCTACTTATACAGTATACATATTTACTACAGCTCTCAATTTTCAAACAGCTTAAAACATCTCTTGAAAAAAGACATGTTAAAGAAATTTGAAGTCTAGCAATTACCACAGTGCTACAAACCCCACTGCTGTTATGCTTAGCTTCATACGCTCCTTAAGTTAGGAAAACATTTCACTGACTGAGCAAAAGAAATGTAATACATTATTATTTTGTAGCTCTACCTGTGGCAAATCCTTTGTAAGCAGATGACAGAATCAAGCATGTAAGAGCTCGTACTCTGAAACATCTAGCCACTTGCATCATGCAGTGCTACAAACCATTAACAGAAAACATTCATGTTCTCCAACTGAACACAATTTAGTCTCAGTGACCCTAGAAAGCTAAAAGCTATGGACACCTTTTTTTTTTTTTTAAGTCAGCTTTGAATGGGCAAGAAAATGGAATGGAGTTAGATCCAGATGCATAGTTAAGATACTAGAATCTGAAAGATTCTAATGTAACTACTTAGAATTAATCACACCTTTTACAAAGAATAACAGTTTTATTTCAAAAAGGTTCAAACACTCAAGTGTACATTGAAAGCTGTTCCCAAAATGGAAGTTCTAACAGAAGTGAAAACTTAGGCATGTATTTGGGAGAAGCAGAGGTGGAAAGGTAGAAACTTGTAATTCTACCCTATAGAAGCATAACACTTACTTGAGAAAACCTGTAATTTTTAGCACATCTGTAAGAAGTGTTATTTCAGTTTTTACATATATGGAATAATACGGTCAAGATTATAATGCATCCCAGGCAGAATTAAAATAATCTAAGCCTAAGAGGAGCATTTACCTATTTCCAAGAAAAACAAGCAAATCAATCTTAATTCCCACCCAGGTGCTTTGGATACTTTAATTTGAAAAAGTAATGAAAACTTCTTTTGCCACAGAAATTCACTCCTAGGAAGAAAGATTACACCTTACTCATTCCTGCTGAAGCCTACTTAAAACAGAATAAATGAACTTTAAGCTAGGCCAAGTGTAAGTATAATGTATAAATACTTATTTCTAATTACTTCAGTGAATTATACCGATCTGAAACAAGTACAATGAAAAACTATCTTCTAAAATTACATTTATAAGACTTGCAGATACTATACTGTAAAACCAAACACAACACAACTTTACACATACATAAATACTTAATTGCAATGTTTAACTTCACAATCTACTCACTCTTTCTAATAACATTATCCTCTGTTTTTCTTCAGACATATGGACATTTTCACTAAAAAAAGAATAAAATGTACAGGTTAGAGACTACTTTGTTTCAATGATAAAAAAAATTATCTTTTCCACTTCTCCCATCTTCACTTATCATACCTTAAGAATCAGTACCAACATTTCTAGCATGTTTGGGGAGATTTTTCTGCATGTTTCATATTATTTTCAAAACATTGGGAGGTAAATCATCAATATTCTACAGTGTTTCAAGGTATGTAATATAAATATCAACAAAATTAAAAAAAATAGGATTTCTGCATGCACCTTCATAACAACTTTTTTAGGAGCATCATTCCTTAGTATTCAAAACTCATTACACGATACCTTTAGGTACACTTATATTAAGAAGCAAAGCTGTGAACTTGATGTACATTTTCATGGAAGTTGGTATTGAAAAAACAGACAATACACCTGCAGTAGGCTGGAGCCCTGACAACAATCAACAGAACAGTTTTGTACCAGTCAGAATTACTTAAACTCAGAAGCCTTCACAGACATGTACTACGACCAGATCAGAGTCTGCTAGCATGTAGACTCTTAACTCACTAGGCAAAGTGTGATATGCCAATAGCAAGGTGCACTGCTATGTTAGGGTGCCCAAAATAGAGAACACAGTAAAGCTAAGGACTGCAAAAAAAAAATAAAAAATAAAAAATAAAACAACTCTTAAGTTTCCTCTGATCTCAACAATAACTTCAGTATTTCAAGCACAGCTTCAGACACCTACCTGCAAATTAACCCCTGCCTAATTAAACCTCCATACAAAATGGTGATACAGTTAAATATATGTATCAATATAGCTATTTGAATCTGTTGTAAATCCAGATTATCAACCAGATTCATAGAATCATAGCATCGTTAGGGTTGGAAAGGACCTCAAGATCATCTGGTTCCAACCCCCCTGCCATAAGCAAGGACACCTCACACAAGGCTTTGTCCAACCTGGCCTTGAACACTGCCAGGGATGGAGCACTCATAACTTCCTTGGGCAACCCATTCCAGTGCCTCACCACTGGAATTTCTTAAGAATCATAGAATAGTTAAGGTTGGAAGGGACCTTAAGATCATCTAGTTCCAACCCCCCTGCCATAAGCAGCGACACCTCACACTAAACCATGTCACCCAACGCTTCATCCAATCTGGCCTTGAACACTGCCAGGGATGGAGCGTTCGTAACTTCCCTGGGCAACCCATTCTAGCATCTCACCACCCTAACAGGAAAGAATTTCTTCCTTATATCCAACCTAAACCTCCCCTGTTGAAGTTTTAACCTGTTACTCCTTGTCCTGTCACTACAGTCCCTAATGAAGAGTCCCTCCCCAGCATCCCTATAGGCAGACACAAATGATCCAGTCTTAAGTAAAGCATCTAGTTTGAAGTACATAAATTGTTTGCCCTAAATCTTTTGCTCAAGTAAGGATTTAGATCATTGCCAAATTTTTTCCCCAGTGCATCACTGCCTTCCAGTAAGTCAGCAGAATATCACAGCTGACTGCTGATGATTCAGAAGTTATACAAACAGATGCTGAATACCTGTCCTTCTCTCCAATAAGAAAAAGCATAAATCTATCAAGACCACTTAATCAGCCTGGGTCTCATCGCTTGTTTGAAATCCTGAGCATTCAGACTAATTTCTACCAAGCATACTATCAACCCTTCACCTCCATCAAAAAATGTCATTATACTATCTTACAGCAGACACGTAACAAGCAATCATAAGGCTTGTTTTTAAATGAGAGCCAGCCACTGCCCAAAAGATATGCCAATAACATGCAGATAACCATCTCATTCACTACTCTAATTGTTTTCCTCCTATTTGACTTACATTTCATATACCTTGGTCTCTTTTTTGTCTCATACTAGTGGGGCCAAGTTTAACCTTTAAGATGCATACTTTAAGTCAGCAAAACCACGTCTCTGATGATTCTGACATCACAATTGCATGTGTACATTTAAAAGAATATTTTTAGCAAGAATAAAGGCAGAGGAGTATTACACATGCCCACTTGTACTTCACAACACCCAACAACACACATTTAAAGAACAAGACCATGCTTTATGTATTTCTACTACAACACCTCATACTTACTGCACAGCCATCATACTGGTTTCCATTGTGGAGTCCATTCTCCCTTCCGATGCAATGTCAGAAACCAGTCTGTCTGTGTCTGTGGGAATATCAGCTGCACAGGCTCCACAAGCTTCTGAAGCTGCCACTGAGTAGGTTGATGGAGAAAAATTACTACTTCTCAGCTTATTAACTTCTTCTTCAAGCTTCTTCTTCTCTTCAAGTAAGCGAGCTCGATCTTCAGAAAGTGTTTCAATCAAATCTATGACACAAGTTAATAGAAATTCTTTTAGTAACAGTAGTACTAAGGATCACAACCAAGCTTTAGTGAATGGAATTGTCCTATTAGAGAAAGATGAATACTTCTTCAGAACTTTGCTTACCCTTATCTTTTTCTTGTTGTTGTGTAAGCGCTTTTAATTTATCACTAAGATCATTAATTATGCTTTCTTTTTTCATTTTCTCTCTTGCCAGTACGGTGTTAAAGTTGGTCTGAAAACAGAAAGAAGCATTACTGAAATAGGAAATGTCCTGTACAAACCTACCACAAAATACATCACTGGAACAAGGAAGTACAAAAGATATCACCCATTTCAGTTTCCTAAATTGTAATTAAACAAGGAATTAAGCTTGTTTACATATTACTCTGCCAAAGAGATAACATGCCTGTACATTTTGTTTTGAGGTGTCTCTGTACCATTTTTTTAAAAATTATTTTTGTCCACCTGGTTCCCCCAAGCCTTAAATATAAAGAAATCATCATTAAAGAATAACTTGTAAAGTTATCTGTTTTCTTTCTTAACCATAACCCTTTATATTCCCGTAAATGTATGACAGTTGCACATTTTACATTAAAAAAAAGAGTTACTTTAAGGATCTAAAAGAGTAAGACAAAGCTACACTGCATCAAGGCATGTTACATGTAATAAAAATATAATTAAACTAGAGTAACATACTAGAATCTGAATTTAAAATACATTTCAAGTCACAAATTAATTCCTCAGCGAACAATTCATTACTGCAGAAGCCATACAGGAATCCTGGCTAATAGCCTGGGTAAGTGAACATAAAAAAGGCTAGAATATCTTTCAGTATCATTTTGACAAATCTTTCTGCTTCTTCAATCCTTCATCCCTTCTACTTTTAAGGCTGTGCTGAAGAGACAGATAAGAGCTACCAACAACCATATATTAAAAGGGTATTTTAAATTAAATTTCCACTTTTTTTCTGTACATTTTAAGACTGTCTTGACTGATGCCTATCAACACTGCCTTAAAATGAAAGCACTTTGGCAGGCTACACAACTTCTATACTACACAGCAGCCTTTGGTGTATGTCTTCATAACAAAACTATCACACATCACAAGCGTAAAACTACACCAAAATGGCATCAAAAGTGAGGTTAAATACCCAGATTATTCAGTGATCAGCAGCCAGTTCAGCAAGCTTTCAGCACTGACTGAAAAACGGTTTTACAGTTTTAAGGGTTTGTTTTGGTTTTTTTCCCTAACAAAAATCACTTGGGTCTTTTTATTTATTTTCCCTTTCACTTTCCCTGTGATTTGCTGTTAATGCCTTAGAATTGTCCCCTCCACACTGCTGCACAAATGAAGAATGTTATCAGACAGTGAGGAAAATGGCATATTGTGCTAAAAAGTCTTACAATTACCAATGTAACCTATGAAATATTTCTATTAAATTTGCTATGTACTTCTCACTTCACTGTTAACGTCTGCAGTTCAAAAAGAAAAAAATTAAAAAGCATCCCTTTCTTTATAACTGTCTGCAATTTTCCGTTCTCTGCTGCAAGTGATTTATAGCATTCATTCACTAAGCTGGCTGATTGCTACACTATTTCTTTGTCCTTATTTGATCTTACCATAGCTAAAGTAAGTAGAGGTGCTTAAATCAGAAAATCCTTCTTAGTGTTTAAATGCAACTAAGCTGTAGATAATAGCTGTTACAAACAGATTTAATTTAAGAACTGAAGATTCATCTACAAAATACTAGATACAAGATGTTTCAAAGGAAAAGAAAAATGTGGATATAGATATAATTATTAATACAGGACAAAGTGTCTCTAAGTTTCTAAGTTTATTAAGTAAAATAGAACATTTGCTTTGAACCTCAACTATCACCTCCCAGGTGGGAGGTGGTGTTATACAGCCATTAAATAGCATTCCCAATCACTGAGTATTTCAAATAATTAATTTTGTGTTGCCCACAGATTTGGTGTTGCTAACTTAAGATATACTTAACTGTTATCTTTCTGGAGTTCAAGAGCTTAATGGATAAAAATTTACAGCACTAGCTTAACAACTTAAGCAAAAGAAGTCATAAAATAACAAAAACCTGAATCTAAATTGTCCAGTTCACAGACATTTAAGGTGGCATTTGTTTCAGCTGGTTTGTTTGTGGTTTTGTGGTTGTTTTCTGTTGTGGTGCTTTTCAGATTTGTTTGTTGTGGTTTTTTGTTTTTGTTTTATTGTCATTTGTTTTTGTGGGTTTTTTTGTGGGTTTTGTTTTTTTAAACTTTTTTTTTCCTAAGGCATGTTGGATTCTGTTAGCCCACGGTATACTGGCTGCAGATAACAGAACGAATTTAGAATGTTTATGAGTTACATAGCAAAACCACCAAAAAAAGCCCCTAACCCCATTACTTCAAAACAGCTTAACATGTAATTGTCATGGGAGCAAAAGTCATGAAAAAGAGTCAGCTTTACCTGCTGTTCTGCAGTGAGTGATATTCTGATATTCTGCATTTCTTCATTCTTTCTTTTCTCTTGTTCTTCAAGTTGCTCTAGGAACTTAATTTTTTCTTCCTGAAGCTTCTCTTTAAGTTCAGCAACCAAGCTTGATTCAGCAGATGATTCAGTTGGAGGACTTAAAAGAAAATGAGTAGGCTTTAAATCTGCAGCATATACAGAGTCCCAGAATATATGAAATAAGCAAACAAATATCATAAGTTTGAGACTTTTTTTTCCTGAGATATTTAATAAATATGGTATTCTTTATTAAGTCACTACCAATCTTCAATTCTACTTTTGAATCATGAACACCTCAGCAAGTTCTTACTCTTGTGCATTTTGGTTGTTAGTGTGCTACACTGGCTCCAGTTTTGAAGTTTTGTTGAGGAAGCAGGTTCTTTTCTAACATAACAGTGTACTTTTCTAACATAATGGCGTGGAGAGCAGTAAAAAGAGGAACAATGACAATCAACTCTTTGTAAATTCTTAGAGTGTCAAACAGCAAAGCCTTCAGAACTATCCCATAATTAAAGCAATTCAGCAATAACTCTGATCCTAATGAATCCAGACGTGAAACTCAAAACTCTGGGTTGCAGAATCTGGAGGACAGTAATAATGATTATAAAGAAAGGAAAACATCAACATCTGGGAAGTATATAGAAGCAGTATGCCTGCTCCTTACTTTACAATCAACAAAAAATCACTCATCCCAGGTTATCCAAATTCCAAGTTAATACATTAGTATGAAACCAAAATCGTTAGCAGAACTAAACCAAAGCAGGTACCATCTGCCTCCTAACTGGCTGCCTGGTCTACCGCCTTTTGGCGAATGACAGCCAAGTAAAGGATACTGTTACTCTGCAAAGGCTGTTACCACATTACAAGTTTTTATACCTCACCACTGTTACCAGGTACTGTGTTTACATGTTTAATCTGCACAGCTATTAACGACTATGGCAATAGTAACAATGCCTAACTTTTCTGATTGTTTTTGAGATTCGAAAAGCACGTTTCTTCAGAGATTGAGATTCCTTTGCAAGTCAACAGCACTACTCTGACAAAGGATGTGTTTAGCAACACTACCACTAACACAACCCACATGGGCATATACCGAGGATACAAACTACTATGCAGTAGCTAAGCACTCAAAAAGCCTGTACAGAGTCATAAATAAAAGAGCTCTGAAAGCCAACTGAAGTATATACACCAGCTAAACAACCTTTGTCATTCCAGAAATCAGAAATAAAATAAGCAAAGAACAAAGCAAGTCATGAGACACCCAAGCAAATCTTTTTTGTGCTACTGAGAAAGCATTTTTGTGCTGGATTAAATACCAACTTATTCCTAAAATAGGGCTAGCTGTGAGAGAGAGTGCATGCTCTACAGGGAAGCTTCACTACTGATGGCAGTCTGATACAAGTGGCTGGATAATACCAAGGCTGGAAAATACCAAGGCTGGAAAATGCCAAAGCTGTAATTCAGTTTTCAAAGCAGTCAGGCTTCACATTTTATGTTTAACATTCTTTACAATGTTACACATCTTCTAGCTAACCAGCAAACTGCTTAACAATGAAAGTCATTAGAGAAACGGTGTGCTTTGATTCATCTTTCTACATACAGTAGAAAGATTTAACAGGATAGTTACAAATGCCTTGTAGTTTTATTATCTTTCCGGATCATGATGACTTGAATTTCAGGCACACTATAGCCAAAATACATTAGGTTTAATATATTGGTAATGCATTGATCACAAACATTTCTTCACCATTTCTAAATATTCTTGTTACTTCATCTAAGCTCAAAGCCTAGATTCCTAATAGCAATGCAACACTCAGGTCAAATTTAACAATTCATGTTCCTGTCTATGCCTTCTAGACAGCTAATATAACATTACTCTTGCAGGAAAGGACATTTATCTGACAAGCATATAGCACATGCCAACTAAAAGTTGATTTCTACCATTACAAGTTAACTGCTAAACAATGACTGAGTGAGGATAACAAGTCAACTCAAATTACTGACATACCCTGGAGTTTTAGGAACTCAAAAACCAAACAACTAGACAGCGACTTTTAAATATTAAGACTGATTCACTTAGCATGTATGCCTTCTGGAGATAACACACAACATGTCTTTATTCCTAGAGAAAAAAACCTAACGGCAGACTAAAAGCATAAAGAGGAGACTTAGGAGGCAACACATATTCTAAGGTGCACACTGGAAATTAAGTGACAGAACTCTTAATAGACTAGCAACATTTTTTTACACTGAAGCAGCTAATATTCCCTTGAAACACATTACTATCTGGTTTATCCCATTTGTATAAGACTATACACAGTTGTGCTCAAAAGTTGCTCAAATTTAGGCATAGGTAGTGAATTTTCAGGAATTCTGACAATAAATACATCTTTTTCCTGTTGAGTAAGGTTTTTCAAACTTCTATAGTGCACTAACATGTATAAAAGGAAAAGAACATAAGGAGTATACCTTTATTTGCTCCATTTCACCATATTTCATTAAAAGGCTATTTTGTTCAAGAAGGGCAGTTTTTATTTACATTATATCCCAATCTTCATTCAGAAAACAGAGTATTACCAAGATAAGTTCTTTCACTGACATACAAACCAGACATGACACATCGTATAATGCTGAATACAGTCACATATCAAAATTCTGAGATAATGCGACTGAAGTTGACAATTCAAGTGAAACAGATATTCAGATTTCAATTGCACTAGGTAAGTGAGCTGTACATACATGTTGGACTCTTCCTACAAAAGTATGTTCTGCGGTACTTTTCTGGCTTTTATGCCCATCCTGTCTATTTTATTCGTCTTTTCCCGTTTCACACACTTAGAAAAAACCTGCTCTATTCTGAAACAAAATCTATCCACTTTGTTCCTTCCCACTAGAAGAACAGAATATTGTTCCTAAGCACCAGTCACACAGAAAAACTCTACTTCCATTCCAGAACATCATGAATGAATAAGAAAGTAATTCTAGCCATTTATGGAAAGGGATTCTTTTTTTTTTTTTTTAATGGAATGTCACTCTAGAAATTAACAATGAGAAACAGCGTTAGAATGCTCTTTAAAATGATGTTGCCCAACTGTATTTCATTATAAAGCTCAAACTGAGGACCCTGAAATACATAACTGTTGCAGCTAAAGTCAATGGAAGTCCAGCAGGCCATGGGACAGTTCTCAGTCATCAAATACATATTCCCTCACATGTTTTTATGCTACTGTTTGCCTCCAACAAGAGCATACAGTTAGCCAATAAAGGAAAGTTATCACCCTAAAAGCTAGCCACTGCATGCTTATAGAGTGCTAATGCCAGAGCAAAGGGTGGGAAAGGGGAGAGAGGCTCAGACCGTCAAAATCAGAATTTCAAGCAACATGCTACTGTGGGAACACTCTTTCAATGTAACATTACAAATACTAAACCTTCATTGATGTCTGGAAACAATATTGTATAATATATTTTACAACCTTTCAGATTAACTAAAGACACAACAATATCACTACCAATAAAACAGAAGTAACTTGAAACATAGAAACCAACCCAATAAATACACAGACATTTTACTTATTGCAGTGCATCATGGATATACCATGTTAATTACTTTAGAATACTAGGAAAATACAGTAACTTAATTCTTACAGTACCTCCGATTTACTTGAATCTCAAGTTGCTGTATTTTTTCCAAAAGCCCTTTTTCAGCAGCTTCCCTCTGTAATTCAAACTCTTTACAAGCAGTTTGTACTGCATCCTCTTTTTCACAATTGAGCTTCTGAATGAGCAACTGCCTGTCTTGTTCTTGGTTAGATACTAGCAGTTCTTTCTCTTCCTTAAGCTTATGGATAATAGCTTCATACTTTTCCTGCTGTTCACACAGAGACAATTTTTCTGTTTTTTCCTTTTCTAGGGCATTCACTTCCAACTCTAACTTACTTTGTAGTTCTGTTATTTGCTCTGAGAGTCTTTTTTCTGCCTCAGAAGTTTTTTGATGAAGAAGTGTTACTTTATTTAGTTCAGTTCTAAGAAAATTGGATTCTTCTTCATATCTGTCGACTAGCTCAGAAATGCACTGATCTTTCTCAATTGTCATCAGAGTCCTCAGTTCCAACAAGCCCGCTTGATATTCATCACTGCTAATTTGTATTCTGTGGTTTAATTTATCTATCTCCTTTTTTAAACTTTCAGTTTCCTTATCAATCTGAGATTTTAATTTCTCTTGTTGCTGGTTTCTGCTTTCTTCCAACAGAAGCTTCATCTCATCAGTTTCTGCCTCTTTCAGGGCAAGTTCCACTTCTAATTTGCATCTCAAATCGGACAGATCTGAAACCTTGAGTTGTAACTCTTCAACTTGCTTTTGTTTCTCTTGCACAACTACTGCATGAGATTCCTGCATTTGTTCAAGTCTATGCTGGTTCTCTTTTTTCAATTTCTCTAAACAGTCCTTGTGCTCAGCTAGCACTTTCTCAAATTCCTGTAAATGCCTTGCTTGTAGGTTGCTTTCCAGTTCTTTTAAATGGCTTTGCTCTAAGCTCTCAAGTTCTGCCCTCAGGAGTTGCAGTTTTTCATTGTTTTCAACATGAAGTTTTTTCAAGTCTTCAAGTACTATCTCGCGTGAATGTCTCAGTTCCTTAATTTCACAATTTTGTGTCTCCATTTGGCATGCCAATTCCAGTAATTTCTGGTCTTTCTCATTCTGAAGGCAAACTACAGCTTCTTTCTCATTTTTCACCATCGCAAATTCATCATTCTTATTCTGAATAACCTCCTCAAGGCCTAGTAAGTCCCCTTTTAACTTTTTAATCTTCTTTTCATTTTCTTCACCATCCTCCAATAATTTATTAATTCTAGTTTCATATTCACTCTTCAAAGACTGTAACTCTTTTTGATGTTTATCTTTTAGTGTTTTTTCAAGTGAGAGTTTCACCTTCTCAATAGTATTTACTATTTCTAATGAAGTGCATTTTAAAGAATTAGAAAAGTCACACTGTTCTCTTTGTACAAGTGTTCTAAAGTGGCAAAGATCTTCTTTTATACCTCTTAAATGTACCTTTGAATCTTGGGCAATAACCCTACACTTCTCCATGCAAACACTGAGAGATGCATTTTCTGTTGAAACATCCTTTACACCAGAATTTGTATCTTGCATACGTCTACTGTCTATTGCATTGATAACTGAAGAATAAAGAGATTCTACCATCATTTCTGGACTTTGTGGATCACTTATTACATTAGGAGATACCAGATTTTCTTCTATTACAAATTCATTTACTGCTGACATGAAGTCAGATTCTGGACTTTCTGCTAATGAATCCAAGTCTAATGATCCTTGCTTAAGAGCTTGCTCCAAATTTGGATGGGCAATAGTTTCAAAGTCAAATGTATGAGCATCAATGCTGTCTGGAGACAACTCTTCTAACGGAGCTGGGGGACACACAGGAGGACACAGGGGACCCTGCAGACTGAGCGATGGAGGAGTTCTTGAAGAGGTAGCAATTGCAGTTCCCGTTGTACTTTCCATCCTTGGTGTGGTAGCAGATTGTGGTGATGCTTGGCTATTGGAGGCCTACAAGTTATAAAATATGAAACAAGCAGTTAACAGAATGATAGGAAAAAACTATTAGTATTTTAAATTATTAAAAAATTACCAGGCAAAACTAGAACTTAGAAAGTCAGCTTTCTTCACCTTGACAGTACAAATAAGTACAACTAAAACTTAAGTAAAAATGGCAGAAATAGAGATTTTTCCAGTACATTTAAAAAAAAAATCACAATTTAAAAGTACATAATTATTAAATGTTTACTGTCCAAAAGTTCCACGTAAGTCACATATAATTTTATTTGAAAGGGCTTGAAACATAACCCAACTATGCAGCAACCAGTCAGAAATAGGTTTTGTTTCCTAACAGCTGACTGATTTCAGTTTTCCTAATAATTTTGTTACTTTTTTATTGTTGTTAACGCTGCTACTAAAAATAAGTGTAATCTAATCACTATTAATATACTAAACTAAGAAAGATTACAAAAACCCTTACTAAAACAAAACTGTTGTTATGAATATATCAAAACCATGCATGAGAGTTCTTCTGCTTGTGAGAGTATGCAAGTATTACAGAATAATATGAAGGGCATATTCTAATTAAAAGCATTCTGACTTTTCAGAACGAAAGACACCACAGCCTGAGTGGATTCTTTTTGCCTCCTCCATGCCACTCCCACTGCTCCCAGTTTCTAAAACTTTGCTTCTAGACTTTGAATAACACCAAGCCTGATTCTGTCAGATCCTTCAAAATATTCACCTGAAAAGCTAATAGTTAAAATAGCAACTCACAATCATGAATGAGTAACAGCAGCTTGCAAACCAATATAAAGATTAAGTTAAGCTTCTCCACCTTCACGGAAATGTTCTGAATTATTCTCATCAATTTCACTGGTTTTGATCTTTAACAGGATAAAATTTTACCTTTAAATCAATTTTACATTAATCATGATTAGATAACATGTTTCAATCTCATTATCATCTGTTCTTGTTCATTACTATATCAAGATCTCAAGTTCCAGTGCATACTCTGCTGTAAAGTGTAAATTCATGCACAGCGTTTGAAAACCAATCTTTGCTATTTCAAAGACATCATATGTTTCCGTTCTTCCATGGAAAAAAAACTTTAAGTTAATGCAGCTGAAGTTTGATTTATCATAGGTGTAATAGCTGTATCTGCAGGCTAAGTCATGTGCACTTATTTCATGCACCTGAAATTCAGTAAAGCACCATTTTGATACGTTTTAAGAAAATAATCGCTCTATCTCAGCAAGGCCTTAGAGACAATGTATTCTGTGATTTTCAGACTTTTTCTATGTGACAAACTCAATTTAATTTACAGTACAATGTATCTAAAACATTACACTTCAGTGATAGATTTTCTTTGTTATTTAATACTTTAACATAATAAATTTACTGCTTGCAAGCTTTGTTTGACAGAATAAGCAAAGTATGTACTGAAGTCCTCTTCCTTTACTATTTTCAAATCTACCAGAAAATTTGAATACCAAAGGATTCCATATGTCAACCACCTACTAACCATGCAGAAGACACCTTAATCAACTTATCCAACTCCTGTGAGCACCTTAACTTTCTCCTGTACATCTTTAACCTAATCATCGATCTGCTTAAATTTTGTATTAAGGGAATAAGAGGGCCCATCTTTGGCAAGACAGTTAAATCACAAAGAACACGCAGAAAGCTTTAAAAAGGAAAACAGATTTTGAAGTAGCAGCAAATTAAAAATCCACAAAAATGTTCTTTGACTACTTTGATGTAATACTAAAAAAATAAATCTGGTATCAGATAGAGAAGCATACCATCATTAATGTTCCAGGAACTTGAAAGCTCAAACAGTAAGAGTTTTATGGACACTTAAAAAGAAATGCTACTCTCCTCTCTGACTTGCTCTTTACTCACCTGTCTGCAGCCACAACTTTTCTCTCCTGCATAAAGCTACTATCAAAAGACCAGCTGCAGTGACCAATACAGTAGGATGGCCTGCCACCTGATCCAGAGCTAAACTGCTGCGCTAACAGCAAGCCAGGGTAACTATCCCAGTCCAACTTAAAAAAACCAGGCTTCTGCTGCCACCTGTATGGAAAGGGAGGCTGGGATCAAACGTGTCTCTCTGAGGGAATACAAAGCCAACATTCCGCTTATAAACAACAACACCTGCACAGTCACTGCCAACTCTGCACCAAGCTGGTTTGGTATCTCACAATACATCAACTGAATGTGTAGGTGCATGAAGCTACAGGCATTTTCAGGACTATTATTAAATGTTTATTCATACTTCTAATTATAGTCTGTAAATACCCAGCAATGCTAAGGATAAGAAAAGGACATCTTCAAATTATTTCAATAATTCTACACAAGAAAAGAATATGGACAAGAGTAATATAATTTAAAAATTCTAGATCATCTGTGGAACAAGGCAACACAGAAAAGACCTAGTATCTTTCATCAAGTAATAAGAGTGGTGGCATTGACAAGGAAAAATCTGACAGATGTATTTGCTTCAATTCCAAAAAAACCTGTTCAAATAAATCACTGAAATTACACACAGAAATGGTCATTTTCAAGATGACATCATGAATGGCCTGCCTCTAACTGTGCAATGCAATTTACTCTAAGGAAAGAGACAATTATACAAAGCTGTCTAAGCACTTAACATTTCTTTGTCAGCCAAGAATCCAAACTGGTCAAAGCACAGCAAAAGAGACAAACAGATTCTCCTGATTTGGCAAGCATCTCTTTTATGCAGCCAGATACTGGCAAAAATTTCTCATATAAGCAAGACTGAACCATAAAAGGGGAAACCATTAATACCTGAACAAGTAATGCACCTTCCCTGATTATTATTCTACCGTTGTTATATCTGTTTTGAATTAAAACTTACTCCTTTGATTTACTTCATATTCTTCCAACACTGCAAACCCTGGTGAAAAATTAATTCATTAGAACACCTGTAACTATCCTGGTTTCTTATGACATAAATGTTGGGATGCTCTAAGTTGGATGTGAACTTCCATATTTCAGAGCATGCTCTGCTGGAAATGCATGTTCATATGAAAACAATCTTCATACAGAGGAAAGAGCTAAAATATTACATGACACACCTTTTCTAAATTACAGAACAAAGAGAAGCCTAGATCTCATATTTCACATAAATTCAAGACTTCCAGTAAATCTTGCATTCAAGTCCTACAGGATGTAAACTTCACATCATCCAGCTTAAGCAGGAATTCGCCAATTAAAAGCTGAACATGCCCATAAGCTTGGTAGTTATAGAAGATGCTTCTACTCAGCAATGTGCTTACAAACACTTGCACCAAAGATCACATGAATCCAAAAAAAAATTACACCTTTTTTTTTTTTTTTTTTTTTTTTTTTTTTTTAATAAAGTTTTGCTAAAAAAACTAA
>NDXB01011056.1:50351-63536 GCA_002631895.1 Agapornis roseicollis
AAGGGGGGGGGGGGGGGGAAGAGAGGGGATGGATCATCGCAACTGAGATTGCTTCTTACACTACTGATGATCAGCACTGACAACTCTGCATCTAGGAGGCTAACCTGTGGCAATTTACACAATTTAACCAAACCAGAAACTTGTGAACCAACTCCTAGAAGAATACAAGTAACAGTATTTCCCAGAGCAGCAAATTAGTATATGCTTTTTAGAAACTATGGGACAGAAGGGCATTCAAGTAAGTGTCAGGATTTGCCCCTTTGACAAAATATTTGTTGTATTTGTTATTTGTCAGAGATATGCCCAAAGGAACTGTTACATAAAAGTAAAAATACCACAATGCCATCTAAGGATTCAACCAGGTATTCACTATCAGACAAGCCACAGCTCCTTTTTGTTTTAATGCCCCCTGTGTATACAACAAATCCCCTTGTGAAAGCATCATAAATATGATACTGAAAAAGACTTTTTGACTATTTAGAGCTCAAACCAAACTAACCTTTAGCTCAAAATTAATTAGCCTGAAAACATAAATAAGGTTCTTCTAAATAACATGTTTTCAAAGTTACCTGTAAGCTAATAGATTACAAGTGAAACTGTTGAACTAAACAGAGACATGGCTGTTTCAGGGCACATATGCAGAATATTACAACAGCATTACTTATTATCACCCTCCCCAAGTTATTTTTATATCTGTATCCTATGTGCCAAAGAATTCTCTTGGGGGGAGGGGAGAGGAAGGGCAAATGGTTTACATAGATGAACCTGAATGCAACTAGAGTACACAAGAACTCAGTACTGCTTTTAATACTGGTTTCTTAGGCGGTGTCATGATATAAGCTCATTACTTTCAAACAGTAAAGAATATTACTCTGAATTCTAGGAGACCAAGTAATGTTCAAACCACATGGAGTAACTGTCCACCTATCAGAACTGTTTTAGACTATACTAAGCAGGTAACAGTTCAGGGAACAAAAATAGTGTTAGACTCTTACTCTATTTTCTAATGCTGCATGGAGGGTTCAAGAAGAAAACACTATTTCAGTCAAACTTACACACCTGCTTTCAAAATGTGAGGGTATGCAGCAAGAAAATGAAGCGGTAAAGCATTCTGCTCCCTTGGAAGTAGCCATAGCTTAAAAGAAATTAAGAAATTAAAAGCTACATAGATAACATCTTTTGTACCATTGTATCACTACTGAAATACGTCTTCAAGTGATTTGGTTTGCTCTTCCTAACATGTCCACAGACAACATTTCTGGAGAAACCTCCTAAGGCTACTTTAGAAGGATCAACACCAATCTATTTCACATAACTGGTTATTTCTGCATGCAGAAAAGAATTAAGCAGCTCTCTGCTAAATTAATAAAGTTTAAAAATCTGATTATGTCAAGCATATAAATAAAAGTGTGCAACCCAACATATGTTTTAACACTTCTGAGTAAAGTTCCCAGCTCCAGCAGAGAAAATTAAACCTGCCTAACAACAGGCTTGCTTTTGTCATTGATTTTTCACTGATCTACATGCAGGGTAATCGGCAGATACCCAATGGATCACAAAGCATAAAAACTGCCTTCAGTTGCCTTGTAGAGCTACATCTTACTCAGTTATACCAGCATACCTATAACACTGACAGCTTTACCATACCACTGAAATAGGGACCTCAAGATGCACCACTACAAGACTAGACAAACCCAGGCTAATCTAAACTGGCTATTACACTGAAGAGTAAATGGAAGCATCTTCACTTCCTAATTTGTCAAAAAATTCACAGGCCCACCAGAAAGATTTCTATCTTTGGCTCGCTGCTTTAACAGAACGCTTACTTTAATTACTTCCTTCAATCACCATAAGTTAAAACTTAGGTTATTCTTCTGATTATAATTACTTCTGTTTACTATGTATCAACACAAATCAGCAGAAGAAATAAAGTACATTTTATCTCAAACAAATTAACTGGCGGTGTTTCCCATCAATTTCAGGACTTTGTCTTTGCATCCTATTGTCGTAACTCTGTTCAACTGAATGAAAAAAAATCCAAGGAAGGTCTGTTTGTCTTAAGCGGTCTTTGGACTTACCTCTAAAGAACAAAAGTTCTCAGGAAATGCAGGGTTCTTTCCATTCTCTACAACCCTGTGGTAAAAGGAAACAAGTCATCAAAGTCCTCTATTGCCATGTGTCTGAAATCCTGTAAAAAGGACTCCTTACAGGTTTCAGTCACCCTAAAAATCAACCTCAGGCCAACAAAGAAGATCCTTGAAAGTGAAATTACACACATCTATACTTTACAACAGCATATAAATGCTTCCACAATACGTAACTTATCTTGCTTATCGAAGATAGTAACTAAGCCCATTATCTCCAACTCACACTTCTAACTAAAGCACCTTTAAAGCTACTAGACTAACCACTTTAAGATTTCAGCTTTTAAAACCAATGATTGGAACAGTTCACTGTGAGGAAGACTGATACTTAATTGGTCTCCTTTCATTAGACAGCTGATTACTCCATTCCCCATTAAGACCGGTCATTTTTGGTGACTGCATCCTTTGGACATTTGTCCACACAGTTCACGACTTATTACATACTTAGAAAGTATTTATTTGATCAGCATAATACTTAAGAAGTTGCTCTGTAAGTCATAGTTTAATGAGTTTTTCTTCAGTGTTGTTTTCACTAGCTCTTCACTGTAACGTTAAAAGTGGGCTTGGAGAAGTCAAGTGACAAAATTTCGCCCCCACTCCCAAGAAATACCAGCAAGCTGAAATAAACCATCAGAGCCAGCAAATCAGACCATGGTACAAGCCAAGTGATGATTTCTACTAGCTTGATACAAGCCACCCAAATCTTTTTTCTCCTGGTGAATTTTCAGAAAGCTTGATTTAACAAATCTGGTTAGAAAGAACAACAAAAATAAATGCTGGATCTTTTAGTTACCCAACTATAACCTACTCTATTTTAACTCCTCCAAGCTATATTACTTTAAAAAATTATGAGATTGATCGCTAATCTGAGTCACAAAGAAATGTGGACTTCTGCGTAGGAGCTGGAAGTGTGTCTGGCTATTAGCCTTAATTTAGACAAAAAGGATGAATAGCATTAATTTGGCTACAAAGCCCTTGTAAACATTACAATGCCTTAAAGAACTTCTAAATTTTAAAGTAACTCTTTTCCAGAGGGTCTTAAAACTGCTGTTCTCCAAATAACAGATATGTAGCTTTCAGGAAACATGACTGTACTTCTTGGTTTAAGTATTATGAAGCATTTGGAACTAAACCAAGAATGAGCTAGGTACTATGAGCTACAGCCATGGTTTTATGCAACCAACCAAAGTAACCACAGAGTTTCACATTCTTACTCCCATTTCTCAAAGAAAAACTGGCCAGAACTGACAGTTTGATGATGACAACAGCAACATCACACGAAATGTAAAACACACCCACTAACAGTTCAAGTTTCCAATAGCCTTTCTGGAAGAAATAACACAGAAACTTCAGTTAGATCACTAGAAGAAAATAAATAGTTCTTTCCAAAAGGTTAAGCTAATAGAAACTATTTTAAGCAGTGTAAATGACCACAAGATTTGACAAGATTCATACAATGTAGTTTATTGCACAATGTCCTGTGTAGAGAACAGCTTGTCTTCTAAGGTGGTGTGTGTGTAAGTTTTTGCAAACACTCTGCACACATACTGCAGCTCAAGGACAAAACTGCTAAATTGGAACAGAGGTGGGAAAACAGAGGTTGTAAAAAGGCAAGCTCTTTAGACATAGACATCTCAAAGGTACACTATTTAGTCAAAGGGAAATTAAGATACTGGGACAGAAAATGAAAATAGGCTTAGAAGGTTGCTTGAACTGGATTTACAAGCCAGTCGCTAGATGCAACATACACTGACCAAAAAGGATCTGGTAAAAAAAGGTTTATAAAACAAAGACATCACGCCACTTATGACAAAACCTATGGTGAGAATTTCACTTCAATTAGTAAATGAACAAGTTTACATTAACAGACACAGCTTCTTTAAAACTACCTGTGAATTACACTGTGAATTCTACATTACTGCTGAACCCAGGACACCAGATAATCAAAAAGAACTTGGGAAAATCTGCACAGATGTTAGAAGCATGAAAGCAAAAAGAAAGAAAAAGATTGAGGTATGTTGACATGATCATTATTGTACTGTGGAAAACCAAACAGGAGGTAACAAGTTTCTCCTCAGGAATAATCTTTGGTTAGGAGGTATTAAAATCTAAGAAATCCTATATGTAAGCTAACAAAATTAGTTTCAATTGGGGAAAAAAAAAAAGGGGGTGGTGGACAACAACGACTACTTTTACATATACCTATACCCTATACATATGTGTACAAAAGGCTATAAAAGAATGCCAGGGCATCAGCTGTGACCTAAAGCATGACTTTTGTTTATACCTGACTAGTAACTAAGGATATCTAAGAATTATGTCAAAAAATATGCCAAAAGCAGAGGCAGAATTTAAATCAATAATGGTCACTTTCAGATATGCAAAAAAACAATGGAGAGGAAATACAGACCTGAATTAATCTAAGTATTTCTTAAAGGAAAATATAGAACTACTTGTATCTTTAAGAAAAAAAGTTAAAAGGCCATATACACCAATGCATACGAAGAATGTACCAGGAGAGTGAATCATAGAATCATAGAATCGTTAGGGTTGGAAAGGACCTTAAGATCATCTAGTTCCAACCCCCCTGCCATAAGCAGGGACACCTCACACTAAACCATGCCATGCAAGGCTTTGTCCAACCTGGCCTTGAACACTGCCAGGGATGGAGCATTCACAACCTCCCTGGACAACCCATTCCAGTGCCTCACCACCCTCACAGGAAAGAATTTCTTCCTTATATCCAATCTAAACCTCTCCTGTTTAAGTTTTAACCCATTACCCCTTGTCCTATCACTACAGTCCCTAATGAAGAGCCCCTCCCCAGCATCCCTATAGGCCCCCTAAAATCAGATACTGGAAGGCTGCTATGAGGTTTCCACGCAGCCTTCTCTTCCTCAGGCTGAACAGCCCCAACTTTCTCAGCCTGTCTTCGAATGGGAGATGCTCCAGTCTTCTTATCATTCTTGTGGCCCTTCTCTGGACTTGTTCCAACAGTTCCATGTCCTTCTTATGTTGAGAACACCAGAACTGTACACAGTACTCCAGGTGAAGTCTCATGAGAGCAGAGTAAATATCTGCCCCCTTTCTCTACAGTACAAATCAGGTGCAAAATAAGGTATGATTAAAGCCCACACCTTTCATACAGGTCTACAGCATAGCTGCCAAGTAGTATATAGTTCAAGTCAGAGATACCAAAAACATTATTAGTTTTCAGGCTGGCTTAAAACGAGGGAGAAACAAAACAGAAGTGCTCACACCCTGAAATACTCATCATCTTCCACATGAATATGCATCTTCCATGCCGACTACGCAGATTTAGATTGTAACTTTCATTTTTGTACTAAATATTTCAATCACGTATTAGTAGTAATCATTAATTAATTAAATTGTTCTAAATAATTACAACAGGCAAAAACTCTCCATCAAGTACTGTCACTCTGTTTTTCTGGTAAAGTAGGTTACTGTTTCTCTAAAATTAATAAAGAGACACAGCTTGGATCATTATAAGGCAGATTCTTTATCCCCATTTTGCAGAAAGTCTCCTGAACACCTAGCTCAGTGTGACTCTGCATGTATCAATCTCACAAATACTGAGGTTCAGAGCCTTTCTAGCTCCCCTGACATCTTAATCAATTTTGAGAAGGACTAATAACCCATGTTCTCTCTTTCACCCAGACAAGAGGCTTATGGTGAACCATGAAGAAGATTAATGTTCTGACCACATTCCCAGTCCTCCCTCAGTTTCTTCTGAATTACTGCTCAATATGATTCAAGCAGGCATCATGAAAAACTGCTTTAGTTCAAAACTTCAATACCCCTTTATACAATTTTTACACCTTGCTACATCTCAAGTTATGACAGCCTATTTACTAATCTTCCACCATATATGATGGTTTTCTCATTCCCCGGACCTCCCAGAGAAGTTCCCAGCGCATTTTCACAGCCTAGTACAGAGGCTACAGCCTTGAAAGATTTAAAATCTTGGATAAATTTCACTGTAGTTGTAAAGGTGTAGCAGATTTACAAATATTACTACCCATTTAATCTTTAAATAAATTTCTAAGTCTTTCACAAAAGATTCTACTATCATTGTAGCCCATCTACAAGCAGTAAAGAACTGGAAGAAGTAAGGAACAGACCATGAATTTTTTCCAGATAAATCTGCAGGCTAAAAGTTAAACCTCCATTCTCCTTAGACACACATCTACAAGCCTTTAAATACTACATTCCTCTCCCCATCCCATAATAATATTAATAGGTGCCATCAAGTACAGAAGGGTTTATTTTCTTCCTGCAAATCACCTCAGGATTACTTTCTCTAGATAAACTTTTCAGTGTCTAGCTAAATATTACAGCTCCAGTTGGCCAACAAAAGCCATGCTCCACACAGAGACCTTTAAGAGTGTTTCTGAAATATGGTTTCCCTCACAGAAGAACTGAAACCAGAATTAAGCAGTAAATATCTAAACAATTAATTTAAAAGCAGAAACACTACAATAAACATGCTTGCTCTACATATGTGTACATCCTGTATAAAGGACATCCTGCAGAGTCAAGGGGGAAGAGAAGGTAGAACTGGCAGTGCTTTTCAACTAAGTGGGATTTTATTTTTTTTTTTAATAAAACTCCTGGAATATAAAAAGCCTACTCCAGAGAAATCTATTCTGTCAGTGTACACTAAATTCACCTGATCAAAATTAAAAATCTTCAAGACCACAAAATCAGGGATGGCATGAAGCAACAAGATAAATTATCAGTAATGAGAAATGTCAAACTGGGTATCACCACCTTCCACTTCCATTCACCTAAGTAAAACACAAATGTGAAGACTGTAGTAGTTGCTACAGCCCCCATTTCATATCCAATCAGTGTTAAGCCCTTAACAGATACTAGTCTTGCTGACTTTCAAAACATCCCCTTTACTCACAAAAAAATGGTTTTAAAGCACTTTCAGTTTCAGCTGCCAAAACCAGAATCCTCACACTCTCCGAGGAGCATAAAGGAAAACCTCCAAGTCCTAGCTGTATTTACACTGATATCCCCTCTTCTCTGTACGACAATCACACAATTCACAGATCCCTAATAATTCAAGGTCCTGTTTACTAAATCAGCAGTAACTGTCAACAGGTGGCAGAGACAGCAAGAGAATCTACTGGACTTACTTGCCTTAAATCTGACAGTATGTCAAGGTCAGATTATCCAGGCTAACTTTCCTCCTCCTGATAGGGCAGAGGGCCAAGGGGGAAAACAAAAAACACCCCTGTACTATATGCAAGATTTAGCACTTTTCTCTAAATTCAGTTGTACAGTATTGAAACCAAGCCACTTCAAGTGCTAAAGATTCTTCTCTAATGTATTAAAGTTGTCACTGAAACTAAGAAACTTTATTACCAAGACAAGATGCTAAACCCATACAGCACCATTTCTTTTGTGCTAAGTGCTATACATAACCATTTCTTCACTTCCCAGGTGTTGGAAGTTCAGATGTGACAAAATTTAACACATTTAAAAGCAAAATTTTAAAAGGAAAATGAGGGCAGTATTTCCTAACATGAAGAAACACAATCAGTTCAGCTACTGAAGGCACTGTGTCGCTCTCTTGAACACGCAGCCACTTCTACTGCATGCACACTTGATATCTTACAGATCATGTTGCAGGAAACTATTTCCCCTGTCAAAATAATACAAAAGTAATCAAACCAGAATTCTGACAAGTTTGCTTCTATGTAAGTAAAAGCCAGCACTCAGTAATAAGAGACCTGAATTTTAGGAAATGGAAATTTATTTTTACTAATTCTTCAGCAGTTGTTTTGACATCAGATGAAACAGAAGCTTGGCAAGCAGTTTTTAAAAATTTTCTACTTGGGTTAACAAGACTTGCAATGTAACTTTCCTGTTTTCAGGCTGAGGCAAACTGAAGACACTGAAAATAAGGCAGAGCATTAAGGCATGGATCCAAAGCAAACAGACCACTTTCATTTTGCAAATGCTGTAAATATACGCATCCATAAAGGCTGTGTTACATACAGTACACTTTTGAAAGAAGCTTTGAACATGCTGAAAAAGCAAGCACATTTCAATACCTACCTTGAAACTTCCAAGACAAAGCTCCAAAGAACACATCATCACTAATATGCCATCCTTACTGTCTTTTAAACAAACAGTTTCATAGTTTATATCAAGCTTCCCTTCTGACATAAAAAAAAATATTTCCTTCTGTAAAAGTACAGTAAGAATTTACTTACCACTGCAAGTTGTGTCCGTGACGCTACCGTGTGAAACACCGCAGGCATCATAAGAGATTCTTCTACTTTCAATTCCATCTCATTCTCTGCTGAAAATGTAGTTTTGGGGATAGCTGGTGGACGTTCACACAAGATCATTTCTTTGTTGAATAAAAATATTGGGTTGGTATCCTACACTCAAGAAGAAAATGAAAACAAACACTGAGTAAAAGCAACATACTGCTCAACCACTGATCACCTCATCATGTGGGTAAAGTGTCTTAAGGATTATGTTAAGATCTACACATGTAAACTAAATATATAAGTATCTGTTTCTCAATGCAGAAAGAAACCTTAAAACTCCCTCAGTAAAACATCTTTTCCTTTGCCTATAACTAATAGTTTAGTTCAAGAATGCAGTCTGCACTTACTGTTCCAGCACTGTAACTACACACTCTTCTGTCTGGTGCCATACACTCTCCTCCATTGACAACCAGTACTTGGTGCTGAGTGGCAATCTTATACTTTGTTTGAATTGCATGTTTCAGATCAGCCACACTGAGGGAAAAAAAAAAAGGAAGAGGACATTATCATCAGATCTGTGCCTCTAACATTACATGTTCCTGTAATTGAGAGATGACTTGTCTGTGTTGAAGCAGAACCTTTTTTAAAGGACTACTGCTTTTTATCCTGTACAATGACATATCTTTACATTTTGTACATAACGTGTTGGATTCTGGACATCCAGCTCCTAAGCTACCAGCTAAAAGAAGACAGACTCTACATTGCTCGTAACTTATCAGCAATTTTTCTCAAAGAAGATGTGATACAATACAGAAATTACAACACATCACACTTTTAGGATACCCCATATATATCTGTAATATATAATCCATGTTATGTTCTTTGAATTTATACTTCATGAACACACAGCTGACTTGGTGAAGCCCTAGAAGACAACAAGAGTATTAAGTTTTCATTATGTGTAACACAATTTCACCTAATCAATTCTGATTCACTATATGTTAAGTAATGTAGAGCACTTAACAGGAAATTTAACATTCCATATGCAACAAATTCATGAATATATCAGACACTTTTGATGCAGAAAAAGCAGCTCAATAAGCCATCCCTGTTTTAATTTACCATCCTTGTACCTTTAATTCTTGGTGATGACATCTTCATGTTACTGCTTATTTCAGACAGTTCTAGACTTTGTCTTGGAAGACACAGACAAACAGTAAACTAAACAATAATTTACTAATATGATACAGTAACTGACCCAAACTATAACACACTGGGTAGTCCCTGTGCAAAGATATTAAAAAGCTTTAGGGTATCAAGTGAATAATCAATATAAGCATCAATGGGTTTGCTATAACTGGCTATATGGTACTTAATAAAAAAAGATCAATTATCTAAAATAACTATGATTCAGTATGACATCATGAATTCACTACAAGTATCTCATGAGCACAAGCCTGTACTCGCCAGCTGTATTACAGTAAGGATCCACCTATCATCTCCATGGTCCTCAGGAAGATAGGCTGGCTTTTCCAGGAGACAGGCAAAGAACCCAGGAAACATTCTTGCTGCAAAGAGCATATATATACAAATATAGAGAATAGAATTTGAAACTGTTCAACTGAAGAGTCTTTGATTTTGTGTGGTTCAGCCACTGGAAAGCTTCTTTCTCAAAGAACTAGTCAACTGAGCAAAAGTCAGGCAGTACCAGACTATTAGGTTCCTGGTCTGGCAGTTCAGATGCTGTACCTCACTCGGCACCATGATTTAGGAACAAAATATCTTGCTGTACCAGACAGCGTATGGAGGTGCTGACAGCATACAGAGGTGTGACACATCTGCAAATGACTCAATAGATCCAGAATGGCTTAGTGGAAACACTATTATATGCTAAGTGTCAGCATGCTTTGCAGAAGAACATACCACATAGACAGTCTTAGTGCCCTTCTACCCAAACAAGCTTCAAAATTCAAATTCACTTGTTGAATCACAAAAATTACAAACAGGGATTCAATGGAGTTGAGCACAAAAACCATGGTAGAAGTTGTTCCAGCACAACTACTTCCAATTCATTCATCACTAATAGAATATGAATACAGCAAGTAAGCTAAGCATTTGCTAGCTCCAAGGTGCATGGAGTACCACAATACTATGTATTATTTACTTATTAGAGTCCCACATGAGAACAAGGAAAAAGAATACAACACACCCAGTATATCTAGACTTTTCTGAAAGAAAGATGCTTTTAATGTGCAGTGAAAAAAATATAAACAGCAAAGCTGCTGGGACTTAACTGTGATTCTGTAACACTGCTCACCTTTCAGGCAGTTGGGCACTCGGAAGTTCTTGCTTTATATACAAAATGCTATAAAACATTTTGGAGCCTTACAGCATAGAACAGAAGTAACTTTTACCCACCCTGGATATAGGATAAAAACCTATATGCTGGTTCTTTAGCATGCAATCTAAAAAAACTAGAGATTGTATGTTTTCCTTAGGATGAATGTATACTGACAGGAGAAAGAGCTATCTGAAGTACTCTTTCTGTGATGCCAGTCAGGAAAAAAAATAAACCTTCTACAGATGAATCCTAAATAAATAAATAAATAAAAAGGTCATAGAAGATCTAAAGTCATTCTGACAGTTTTTTTCCAAAAACCACCAAATGTAACACCAGACTCACCTAAGAGCAGGCCATGTTCTGTCACTGCCCCAGAAAGAAGTAAACAACCTCTTTGCTCTTTCATGGGACCTCAAACACACACACCATCACCTGCAAGCCACTGAACATGCTTATTAAAAAAAAAAAATCCCTAACAAACAAAAACCTAGCAAACAAGAAAAATAATAAAAATAAACAAAACCTAAAAACAAATTCATTGAAATACCTGAAAACCCAGAAGACAACTACATGAAAACTTCAACTATCATCTCTCCTGAACTCAGTATACAAAAAAGCATCTATACTTTTTATTTTAACTTTAAGCAATACACACTTTACTTTCTTACTTTTGTACAGCAAGTTCCGTATCAAAGGTAAGGGTAGTTCCAGTGTTGACCAAAAATACATATAGCTTCATGATGATTTCTTTAGGTCGCTGAAGTTTAGAACTTCCACTGCTAAAATCATTTAGATACTGAAAAAAATTAAATTAATAAAAATCAAGTGTTAGTTCCACATGAGTTACAAAAGACACATCTACATGCTTCTGGGGAAAAGTAAAAGCAAAAAAGCAAAAAACCACACAACACTTATGTAGTAGGTGAATACATCAGCTCTCACATTCCACGGTTCTTTATCTAATACTAAACATACACATGCTTCTCTGACCAGAAATATGGGAAAGGTAAGCCTCCACATATGTAAATAGTTAGAAAAACACTGAAAATATATACTCAGGAAAATAACAAAGCCACAATCTCAGCTCATTACCTGGCTTTCTAATTTTTTAAAGCCCCATATACAGTCAATTCCAGACATCTTTTATAGATCTTACAAACAGCAACATAATCCATGCTGTAAGCATTCATTCCTTGATAAAGCTACAGCTATAAAGTCTGTCTGCTCCCTAATATCCTTATTCATAGGCTTTTTTTCACACATACTGAAGCTTTAGCAAAAAAACCAAAACCAAAACAAAAAAAAAACCAAAAAGGCTAAGATTATGTAGATTTTCTTTTTGTATCTCTCCATAATTAAGTAACAATTAAAAAAAAACCAAAACCCACAACACATTTTCCTCTGTTTTTCAGCACTAGCTGTGAATGAACTTGCAGTCCAACACCTGAGGATGCCTTTCAGTCCTGTACCCTATGAGGATCTAGATGAGTGACTACAAGCACACATTTTTTTCCAGTGCATATAACATGAAAAACTCTGACCTGTTTTTTGAAACATTGAGATGTAATCTTAAGATTTTATCACTGAAATACTTCACACTTCTGAGCCTTTTACCCTTCCCCTCTACAGGAGCTCAGTTTATGAGTAACTTCCTCCACACTAACAAAGCTGCTACAACTAGCACTGCAGTCACTAATGACCAGATTATTTTTTTTTGATGTGGAAGGAGCTATGAAAAGTTAAGCTATAAAAGTCTCAGCTACTAAGCAATATTCTGTTGTCATTATAAAAATGACTTTCCACACACTTTTTAAGCCTTAATTATAGTACATAAACTAGTCAAAACATGCATCTTCACAAGGCTTCAGAAACAGAACCACATCAAGTAAAAAGAAAGAAACAGCTAAGTAATTTTATCTGAATTGAGATCTGTTGTCATTGCACTTGCATTCTACTGCATTATCTAGCACAAGTTTCAATTTATATTGGAATAAGAACATACTCTACAAACCGAAGTTATTAAATGGACAAAACCTGCTAAACACTATGAACAAGCTAGGAATAATTTATTATCAAATTATTTGGCCTAAGTTTCAGAATCAATATCATGTGGAGACTTTTTCCACAGATGGTTTATTTGTATCTGCCCAGGAAGTATTAGAAACAAATGTTAAATAATACAATGCTTAAAGCGACTATCCCCCACCAAAAATACCTCTTTTCCACCTAAGGAGAGTAAAAGGCTATATGGGTTTTGCCCATGTAAGAAGCTTTCATATAAACATTCCTTTCCAAGCTGAAGTGTATCTGCCTGGAAAGTTCCTGTACCTAAAGTGAAATTTTAATGAAACGTTTACCCCTCCACACCTTATCCCTAAAGCTATTCTAAAAGAAAAAAAAAAAAAAAAAAAAAAAAAAAAAGTTATCAAAAAAAAAAATTATCAAAATT
>NDXB01011056.1:67666-80960 GCA_002631895.1 Agapornis roseicollis
CCCTCCCCCCCTCCCCCCCCCCATATATATCTCTAGATTTGAACGGGCTCAGCTGACAGCAGACAGACAGAACTAGCTTAACTACCTAAGTGCTGTTCACTCCAAAGACTGCAGTTGTTCTTACCAAGTTATGTGAATACAATAATTGGCAATGTACATCATCTATATACTGCTAATAAAGGAAGTTTACTGCAGGTCAGTTGAGGCTATAGTGCAGGTAACAGTCATGTCACCCCTGATTACAAAGGTTAGGTATCTCACAGGACATCACCACAGAATTCCTGCCTGTCAAAAGGGCAATTCACCTGAGGTAAAGGCTGACTAGTCTGTCATGTGTTCAAAAGACTCAAGTGCTATTGCACATTCACCAAGTATCTGATCTGGAGACCATATCCCCTCAAGGAGATTATACCTTTATTACCTCTGGAGATGGAGAGCCAACTTTGGGGCGCATTAGCATCTTATTAAGCTGTGCTTCATTTCCATATAGCAAATCTTAAGCTTTGCCTTGGAAATGCTGCAGTTCCTGTGATTTCACCCTTCTCTTCTGCCTTTTTAAATCGGTATTTCCTGTTTCACTTCAATTTAGGCAACTCTGTAATAGACAAACCTACAAGACTAATGCATAATGTTTCTTCCAATTCATTTTGTTTCCTTCTATAAACCTGCCTTCTACCTTTAGTTGCTTTATTTTCCAGGTGCCCTTCTTAAAATATGTTCTCTTGCTCAAACTTGCATACCTCACTTCATAAGCAAAGGATTTTACAGCACATAAATCCTAGTATCAAAGGAAAAGTAACATAGGGACTGAAGCTGAATTTAAGGAAACAAACACCTTCCTTCATGTTAGTCGTAAGATCATGTCTAAAAGCAGATTTCAAGGAGCTTTCTTCAGTACGACAACCTATGCCTCTAACCAGAAATATCTTAATTTTACAGAAGACAAATACCACCAGAAGAACAGATAAAATGACTTCATTATGAGGGCAAACATTCTTTACTAATGTATTTTAGCAACAGAAATGGCTTAGTTTCTAAAACACAATGCAAATGCATAACTTTATCTGGACAACCAGGTGTTGAAAGGAACCATGCTTTGAAAGGCACATAAAAAATTTAGAACTTAAAAAAAAAAAAAAATAAAACCCAAACCAAATAAACCCACACACACCTAAGTTATGTGTTGAATAGTACCACTCCTCCTGACCTAGTTCCTGAGAATAATTTCATCCCCTGCCTCTCCAAAACAAATTTAAACAGAAGACCACATGTTACTCCAGGTGGAGACCCTATCTCCCATTACCACTTTATATCAAAGACTCTAAACCTCATGTTCAAGCCACACTACAATCTTAAAGAAAAGCTGTCAATCCCTGACATCTGTAAGGTGCCATCTGGAGCTCTGTTTCTACTGTGTTGCGATGCGCATCAGGAACAGAGGCGGTTACTTAATTACACCATCTCCAACAGTCTGGGTGTTGTTAACAGCTCTCAAACTCAGCTGCTGGTCAGTAAAGCAAGTCTTTTTCACTCAACACAACAGCCAAGCTGCAATTCTGCAGAGCAACCAGAAAATATGTTTAAGCCCCTGCTTCCCAATTCAATAAAGAGGAATTTCAAAAGTCAGTAATTCAGTATACAGTAATTCATAGTTTAAGAGGCTTCCCCCCCACACACTCCCCTGGAGATGAATCATTTTACACAATACCAACCTAATACTTAAGAGTTACTCCTACAGATTTGCTTCTACAACTCTGAATTACATGGGAGCCACTCATTTAGCAAAGTAGGCGCAGCAATACCTTCACAGATCCTCAGTAACTTAACTGGTGGAACAGCTGGAGATCAAAAGCAACTGTATCTGGACAGGTAAGAAAATGTTGTGAATTAAGGAACAGCTTTGAAATTGGTGTGGCCCAAAACAATGCAGCTTCTTAAAATTTCACACGCAGCTCATATCATGAAAAGCAGTAGTTACAAACATGTTTACGAGACAACAAGCACATTATTAGTCATTGTGTCATGATTCCATATGTACATAATTACAAATCTTCAGATCTGAAGGTTAACATCTATTCACATTGCTGTTTTTACAGATACAAGGACCTGCAAAAACATACATCATATAATGGGTAAGACAAAAGTTTCCTCTCCTCCAAAAAAAACCCCAACAAAAAAACAACCAACCAAACAAGAAAGTTCACCATTTTTCAAACCCCCATATATCTAGCCCAACAGAAACTAAGACTTCTGTGCCTCAGTTAACAGGTATAAGTCAGAAAACAAATTAAGGGTTTCTGGCATTCTTAGTGACAGGAAACAGGCCACAGCCTGTAGAAGTACCCATTCTTTGTTTTTAATTGATTTAAACAGTCTTTCCACAGCTGTCTAAGACTTGGTTTTTGTTAACTGCGAGTTTTGTCAGGGTTTGTTTTTTTTTTTTTTCACTAAATGTATAACTTTGGCATTTCAGAAGCATTTGTAGATTACAAGCCTTTGCAAAGAATGGTGCTGTTGGGTATGTGGAGCTTTGGGTGGTATTATTCAAGTTACTGACCAACTCCATACTGGTGGGAAGGTTCTCCCTGTAGACACACGCTCTTTAAAAAATAATTAGCATGTAAAAACTTAGTGTTTGCAAACAATTCTGCAAAAAACAGCCAACAAAAACTCCTTTATTTCTCACATCAAACTCAGACAAGTCTGCACCAATGCTTCTTTAACTAATTATCTGGTTAACCAAAACAATCACATAAACAGGGGTTATAGTAAGAACACCAAACTTATGAATCCCTTTCCTCAGCCAGTTCTTCTGCTCCTCTCCCTTCATCAACTCTCAGTGGTGCAACTTTCCATGCTTCTATGGAATAAACTGGACTACTTTAACAAGTTAGAAACAGAGTATTTCCCCAGGTTACTGCTAGCTGAAAGTAGTTCCATAATCCAGTTCACTACAGAGCTCCACAAACTGTCAGTCTACACCTAAGGCTGGAAGGAGGCTGATGAATACAGGAGGTACCGAACATCAGCACCATCATCCAAGATGATGAATGGGAATTTCCAGAAGGCATCATTTAGGTTGCTAACTGCCCATGCCATCACCAGTTACCAACAGATCATCTTAAAGAGCAGGCTAAATTAACTCAAAAACGGGCAATTACTACAGATGCAACTGAGGACAGTTTCTCAAAATACAGTTCATGAAGCAATTTCTCCTGCTATCTCCTCTCCAGATACACAGGGTGGTAGCTCTTTCATGTGGTAACTCAGCCAGACCTACTTTAAAGGATGAAAACACAGAAACGCAGATTAAATGGCTTTTATTTCACAGAAATGAAAACACTACAAATAGAAAAGAAAGTTAAAGACTGAATACTGAAATGTAAGAAAATTTCTTTGTGATTTAGTCGGCTTGCCTACATAAAAGTCATAGGTTCCCCCTTAATTAATTTTATTCATAAGTGATCATATTTCACAGTAAGAATAAAGCTTTCCAGTAACACAGAAATCCACCACCACCATCTTGGTAAACTCCTCATGTGACTAGCAACATCCAAACTTGTTTCATTTTTTCTTATTCATATAGATGATTATGCATTTGAACTTTCATGATCTAAAGAAAGAATTTCTCTAATTTCTCATTTTTATGTTTCTTATAATTCATGTCACCTATGAACCTCCTCTTACTTATCACCTTTTTTTCAGTGGTATCTTAGACAAGTAAAGGACCATCAGTGACATGCAGAGTCAACCTAACTCCCACCCTTCCCTATGAATACATATTCAAAACTCATGTCTAGATTTCTGGCAAGTCAGCTTACTGCTCTACCTGCACGTAATATTGTTACAAATAACCCTCAGATCTCTATCTCAATCTGAAAGATGGTAACAGCAACGTATTGAGAAATGAGCTTTAAGATGGCTTTGAAGAATATTAAACTTATTATCTGAAGAAAGTGTTTAGTAATCATCAACTGCTCTTCTTTACCTTTCTGGGATAAGTCTTTGTTAGTTTAAAAGAGCTAACAAAGTGCACTAAGAAATCCTGTTATGGAACACTATCAATTTAAGAACTATCAACTAAAGAGCTACACAAGCTCACAAAAAAACCCCAAAAACCAAACCAACAAAAAACCCAACACCACAAAAAACCACAACCACTGAGATACTACAATTGCACCCCACCTTACTGAACCCATTATGCTGTTCACAGTCATAACATGCATATGAAAAACTGCTGTTATATTACATTTACTTTTTTAAATTTATAGATAGTTTATCTCCGAGTCCTTCATGTAACATCAGTAAAGGAAAGTTTACACATTACACCCCCTCTTTTCGTTCAGACAGAACTGAGAATTCTGAGTCATATTTTCATTTTTTGTTTAAAGACCTATTCACTGGGTTTGATCAAGTCTCTCAATCAGTAGACAACACAAGTATCTGTAAAGAATATTTTTAATTACAGTAAAATAAATAACCTTGAATTTATTAGCAGCATACTTGCACTATAGCATAAGCATAATGTATTAGAAGAGAGCTGCTAGTCCGGTTACACAATAAATCTTATATAAGAATCTCCTCTGCCTCTGAATTTAAGAAACATACACACTGTGGAGGATGGAAGGGAAACTAGAAGTAAAAGCACCATTTTGTCAGTATGAACTGTCTATCCTAGGAGCAACTACATAAATAAGGGTCAAATATCCCTACTTCTGACATACAAGCACAGCTACTTGGCATCAACAAACCCAAAATAACATTTGAGACAAACCACTGACATTTAGAGTCCCTGCAATACAAGGAAACCACTAGAATTCAAATTATAAAGAGTAAAATTTGCTGCAGCCATATCTACAACATACATAATACACAAAAGAGCATATTTTACAGAATTTAGAATTAACATAGATAAGTCAGGTACAAAAGGGAACCTAAACACTAAATCAAAATAAAATTTTGGAGCAGCTACCTCAAATGTTCAGACACCAGATCTCAGCAAAGTGCCATTTATATTTTAGCTTTATAAAGAGTGGCCCAATTTTTTAATCCATGATAGAAGTAAACTTTCCTTTTTCTTAATTCTTCAATGAAGCTTTCTAAAATACACATTCTTTTCAACCTGTTCAAACACACTGGCCTTTCAAACACATCTTCAAGAATAATGAATATTGATGTACTGTGTTTCTATCTATACAGATACTAGTTTCACCTAACCCCTCCAAATAAGAATAGCAACTGAAATACTGAAGATGCTATTCCACCACCACAACTTTCCTACTCTCTTAAACAAACCAAAAATACTGTTTCAAAAGTAAGTCTTAGTAGGTAAGAAAACATGAGCTACTACCTCATAACAAGAAAATACAAGCAAGTTCTAAAGTCAGGGACCCATTAGAACATACCTTTAGCAGAGCTGCTCTCAAATATTCATGTATCAGTCTCCTTATTGGACCTAATGGCATTACACAACAAAACTGATGCATGATATTTGGAACCCAACCAGTCAACAAAACACTTTCACATTTTACTGTCAATTAACAGGTAATCAATCCAGTCAGAGAGAAATTCATATAACACTTAAATAATTTTACATAGAAAGCAGGTACCACGTTCTACAGAAGGTGATTTTCTGGATGCACAAACTACTAGAAATTTATATATAGAACATTGTAATCATTTCACCTTGATGCGATAAAGGCCCAGCTGCAAAATCTGTTCACAGAAGAAACTGTCAACACCTTGGACGGACATAAAAAGCTACATTCAGCTGTTGTTTGAACTGGTAGTTTGAGCTCAGAACCCTACTAGAACCATGGACTGCAACCTGAACAACAAGAGAAACACCTGGAGATGGACAGAAGAGAAGCCAGAACTACCCAGACATCCAGGTGGCTCTCTTCAGCAGCCCTATCTCCACAAGCCCTATCTCTATCTCTGAAAATTTTGTATCAATAAATGTGTTTTGATATTTCCATCACGAAATGACAACAATTGAGATATAGATATTACTTATTAGTAACAAGTTAGTTATACTCAAATCCCATTAGAAAACACATCACCAAAGTATATCCACTCCCAACCCTGCTTACAAATGGGGACAGAAAGCACTGATGATACATGGCTATGATGTCTTCCAACTTCTCTATCAGAAGAACTCAAAACTAAATTAAAAGTGGATTTACAATATGAATTAACTCATACATAGACAAGTGACTTCTGCAGTAACCACAGAACAGCTCACAAAAGTCGCTGTTAGCAATTCCTTTACCATCATTAATCATGCTGTAGGCTTTTACAACAGAATTCATGTAACTTGTACACTGAAGTCATGGCTCTGATAAATCAGCTACAAAAGACACTTTGTAATTCTAGCAATTAGATTAGCAATTTACATTTTTGCCTGCTTGGCATCAGTGTATTCTATGAGGTCCTGCAGCATAATACAGTATTAATATGTAAGTTGGCATCTTGTGATGAAGATGTTTGCTACTCAATAACACCAATTACCAACTTCACATCAGAATGCTATTAGTAGGGTATTAAAAATTCCTCACACCCCTTTGCTCCCACCCCCCCAAAAATCCTCACATAATGTCATTGAACTGTGGACCAAAATCAGGAGCACAACTTTCTTGAGCAATACGCAGGAGGAGACACATGACTGCTTGAACACTGTCCAAACGACTGTGAAGTAGCTCTGGTGACAGCTGGGTAAGCATGCTGTAGTTTTTGAGTTGCTTCACTTCATAGCAAGTGAATAAACCCAACCTGTGCAAGAAAAGTCTCAATAACCTCACATCACTCTGAGCCTTTCTTCCACAGAAACTAACTGCTAGCTTAAAACTTAATAAAACCTTAAGATGACACTGATAACAACCTAAACAACAGGATAACATATAGAAAAATTATTTCAAGTGATTCCACTGTAACTGCCACTCTCTTATCACAAGGAACACATCAACATGTGCTCCTCCTATTGCTCCCACATACACTCACCACTTACTTAACCAGAACAACTGAAATTCTAAGAAATGTATTGACAGTTTACAAATTACATTTTTCACCTTAATTTTTGCAAGACCATGTAGCTATGTTGTTCAAACATGCAGGGACAATGTTTTAGACATACGCCACAAAAGACCCTCTCCAGTCAGAGTGCAAGTCTTCTGCACACGCTTCTAACTATAAATATGGTAACATGACATGCAGAGAGAGCCAACTCCTTGAATATGATCTCAAAAGACTACTAACCCAAATCTATGGTAAGAACAAAGATAGATCAACACAACAGAGCATTAGATTTGCCTTTTTTTTTCCTTAATCTACAAAACATACAGCTAGTTGTACAAAGTGTACAACAATATATTTCCAGAGCACAATTAGGTCTACCTTACGCTAATCCATTAACCCAAAGATCCCTTTAGTATTTCCAGCTCTTTAGCTGCCACAGCTGAAGTCTCCCTTCCCTCACATTCTTCAGCAAGTTGTTTCCTTTACTACTCTCAACATAACAAAATAAAACCATTTTGAGTTCCAGACAGCATTTAGAAAACTAGAACATATCCTCTGCACTCTTTCATCTAAACTAACTTAATGATATTTAAACATATAATTTCTTTCCTGTTAATATTTGCTTCTTAGCACTAAAGTTTATGTTAGAACATTACGTAACAGTAAAGTCTTTCCTACGTGTGTTTCATCATCTAAAATCTTCTCAAGGTACTACATATTGAACATTCTTAAAAGTCCACAACTTAAATAGACTACATTAGCACATAAATTTCCTTTACTGTTATGAATCATACAATGTTCAGGACTGGAAATCACCTTAAGATCACCTAGCTCCAAACCCCCGCCACAGACAAGGATACTTCACACTAACTCAGGTTGCTCAAAGCCTCATCCAATCTGGCCCTGAACATTTCCAGAGCCAGGGCATCCACAGCTTCCTTGGGCACCCTGTTTCAGTGCCTCACTACCCTCACAGTAAGTAACTTCTTTCTCATATCTAACCTAAACTTCTCCTGTTTAAGTTTAAACCCATTACCCCTTGTCCTATCACTACAGTCCCTCATGAAGAGTCCCTCTCCAGCACACTTGCAGGCCCCCTTCAGATACTGGAAGGCTGGAGTACTTTATAAATCAAGTATTTACAGTGCCAAGTAGCCAACCAAACACCTTCAGAAGTGTAATTTCTTCCATAAGTCACGGAATGAACTATTGCATGAACTATTTCTAATGCACGTTTATGTGAGTGGCAAAAAAAAAAAAAAATCCTCAAGCTTCTCATTCTCTCCCACAAACAAAGATGGCAGCTTTAAATACGAAGGGTGGGGAATGGTTCATGGCCAGAACATACTACTTGATTACCTCAGACAAAAACCAAATGACACAAAAATAAAAAGCTATGACTGTAAGAAGACTAAACTAACACTTCTGGGTTGGTCCTGAGTATGGCGGGTTGAAGCAATCACTTTTTTTACCTCTAGATGAAGTTAAGTAAGTAACATAAGTTCTGAAAATATCTGTTCATTAATTTTTCCCAGCATTCCTACCCCCGGGTCACTGTCGGACAGAACTTTGGATGGGCTGGGGAGGGGCGCCAGATCAACAAAACGGCCTTTAAGTCCACTAGAAAGCAACGATGAGAAACCGACGGGAAAACTCCACACACGACGTATGCTTCCTCGGGAGCAGGAACAAGTAAACAACCGAGGGAAAGGCAGAACAGCGTTTGCAAACACAATGCTTCTGCACGGCGCCCGTCTGACCGCTACCGACGGCGAGCACGGAGGCGCTGCCAGGCTGAGTCATTCCTTGTAGTAACTTCATAGCGAATCCCTCTCCCTGGCACCGGAACCCTGGGCAGGGACGGCGCACCCCGGCCTCCCTCAGGCACAGCCGGCTGCGCGGGGGTCACCCCACCACCCCGGAACCAGAGCCAGCAACTGGATCCCCGTCCTCCCCACTCACACATCCCCCCATACGCCTCCCAACTCTTCCTCGCCCGCCCCACGGGTGCAGCCCAGAGCCGGGACCACCGCCCCTTGCCAAGGCCACCCTCCCGGTAACGGAACCCCTCCGGCGAGGACCCCTGTGGTTGGGAGGGACAGAGGCCATAAGCAGGACAAGCGCGGGAAGCCCACCCCTTCCCCAGCGGCACTCACCCCAGGGTCCCGCGGCAGCGCCGTGCATCCAGCCTCGGCGGCGCGCCCCCGGTCCCTCCCACCCCCCCGCGCTGCCGGGCCCGGCGGCTTCGCGGTGGCACGCACCACCTCAGCGGTCACCGCGCCCTGGCGAGGCGGCCGGAGGGCGGGCAGGGTTAGGCGGCTTGGGGCCGGCGGGGTGGGCTGGGGAGCGCGGGGCCGGGGAACGCGGACGCAGCCGCCGCCGCCACCGATGTTTGTTATTGTCGTCAGCCGCTTCCGGCGCGGGTGCATGCCGGGAGAGGGCGGCCCGGAGGAGGAACCAGGGGCGGAAGCGGTGCGCGGGCCCGGGGGAGGCGGAAGTTGCGCCCTCGTGCTTACCCCAGGAGACCCTGGGGACCATTGAAGCGAGTTCGTGACGGGCGGTCCCTAACCGGTATAGGCCGTGGTGGGGTCTGGCACCAGGCGTCCGCGGCTGGGGGTACGGGCCGCAAGGCCTTACCCCAATCCGGGTGAGGAGGCAGGCAGTAGCTCTCGTCAACACCAAGAAAACGTTAGATTCACCCCCTAGCCCCAGGAACAGTGACTTCGTGTGTACTCACAGCCAAGGCAGGGTCCTCTCGCTGCCTCTGTACAAGGGCCGCCGGAAGGATAGGCCCCAGTAGGGGCTCAGAGCTTTAGGCACAAAGAAGATGAAGCTGTAGGGTAGAAACCAGCCTCTTGTTTCTGTGTCGAGAAAATGAAAGTGAACCTCACATGTCACTTGAAGGTTTCTCTTTTATTACAGGTTTCGTTACAGTTAGCCTGCTGAACTTTTGTTTGAGATGAGGACATATCCGCATAAAGCACAGAAGAGCAGATTGGATGGGGGTGGGAGGAAGCAGCTTCTTTCACTGAGAACTGCAGGTGGGGGGCAGCAACACTGGAGTTAAGGACATCTAGCAGACATCCCCAGAGTATAGCTTACATCTGGGTTATACTTTCTCTGTTGCTTCACAGTGACTTCTCCTTCCATAACACATACGAAAGGTGGCAGATCATGAAATATAACACATTCAAAGCACAATATTGTGGCCAGAACATGAAGCAAGCATGTAAGAACAGAAATGCAAAAGAGAGTGCAATCATCTCATTTTCAGCCTGCAGGGACAGATGCATTCAGTAAAACAGCTAGATGTATTATATAAGACATTTCACCTCACCTAAAGTTTCCTCTCAGGCCTGTTTAAGCCTCAAATGCACAGCCCTTTACCTAATTTTTTTTTTTTTTTACTTCTAGTTCCATCAGCTTGTAAACCTACCACTTCTCACAAGCTCAAACAGGTTTTCACATTAAGGTCTTGGTACCTACTTCTGCCTGCTTCTCATGTTAAAGACAGTGTTGATTGGTCACAGCCTGTCCAGACAGGTATTCTTGGGAAACGCTGCTTCTGTGAGCTTTGGAAAGAAGACACGGCTTTGCTACCCCCAGTTGTCACCTTGTGCTCTCCAACTTTGCAGCTTCTTGGAAGATATGTCCTAGTTACCCACATTCTGAAAGATATCCTTGGCACTTCAAACTGCAACAATGAATGGAGCTGAGAAGACATTAATATTCAATTGAACAGATGTAATGGGAAATACAAAACATGTTTCTAACAAAGCAGTTTATGGCAGCTTTGTATAATACAACAGTGATTATGTCAAAGATTAGCGTTTTAGTTCTACAGATGTCAACTTCTGCCTTTCGTGTCTCCTAAAATGGTATCCTTTATAAATTTATTGAATGTGATGAAGGACTAATCATTAGTGTGAAGTGAATGACATCCAGCTGGAACTTCACAAAGCAATTGTTGTACATGCTATAAACAGGGAGGTAAGCCAAGGGTAAAAAAACAACTTTGAGGTTTAGTAAGCCTGAAGAAGCATTGGTAAGCCTTACTAAACTTAAGTACATACTACCAAGAGTGACATCTTGTATTTTGAGGAGCTGAAACATCAGCAAGAAAACCAGCAGGTATTCCAGCACCAAAGCTGCATCACCAACAGGGTTTGTGGTTTTCAAGCAAAGCACCTCTGCCACTCAAGCTCTCAGCAGTTGCATAAAATGAGGCTCCAGGCACTTGGGCATTGTTCATTTTTTTTACAGCATGTGTTGGACAGCTGTTGATTTGAGAGACAGCTCAGGCAGGACTGAAGCAGGAACTGGGGAGTAGGCAAAGTGCTGCTAGCAAAGCAGGTTGGTCTGGCTTGTTCTTGTAACATTTCATTATGTTGCTTCCTCTCAAAGGGATCCAGAGCCACTTCATGCCAAGCAACTAATTACAGGGATTTTCATGAGCCTGTCTGAACAAAACAATTTAACACTATGTCTAGCACTTCTATCCTGAAAAAGCAGTGTTTTAGGAAGATTTTTTGCTCCAGGATATAAGAAAAGAAAGCATTAAATCAGGGTTGCTTATAATTCTACCCATTTTCAAATTACTGTACCAAATTTAGGTTGCTGTTCTTTCAACATACTGTTTAGGAGTCACATCCTGTAAAATAGACAAGAAGGTAGAAGGAGTTTTTCACTGTGTGCTTTTAGGTTTGGGTGCTAAATTTGGTATGCCAAAGGATGTGTCTCAAACTACATGTTTATGCAGCTGTAGTCAGGGAGCAAAAAGAACATGTGGCTCTGCAAGGGAAGGCAAGCAGGGAGCCCAGACTGTCAGCAAGGCAGGAAGGGGGACTGTCATTAACAAGGGGAACAGTCCCACACTTACCAGAGCAAAATCTGGTGACAAGCAGCTGGTTTATCCACCAGTTCAGTGACTAGTAGAGAAGTCAGTGGTTAGAAGGCAGGTCTGCAGTAGAGCCAGCACAATGCAGCAGGATCAGTGGGATCATAGCTGAAGCCTAGCTAAAGGAAGAGCCAAAGCCAAGAGCTGAAGCTTGGATGAAGCTCCTGAGGAAAGGGGAAGCAGATCCCACTCAGCAGTCTGGCAGCAGCCTGACCAGGCCCCACAGCCACACTGATTGATAGATGCCCTCAAGCAGGGGCAGAAGGGGTCACAAAAGCCTGTTAGTGCTCCCAGGGCTGTGACAGCTGCTAGGACTGACAATAGAGTTATACGCAAAGTCAACACACAGTGTAGAAGCAAGAACCCAGCATGAAATAATCAGGTAAACCTACTTATGTTGAAAATTAGTGTCTCCTTGTAGTCAATCTCATAATTGATTTATCTGTCATGCGTATTTGTCAAATTATATGCAATGCAACACCTGTATATGGTAGTCCATTCTACCTCAACTGTTGTGTTCGTGACCGCTTTTAGCTTATGAAATGACTCTGCTTCTTTTTATTTGAATATACACTTCTTTATAGATTTTGTGTATAAATTGGATGCTGTAAATGTGATTTCTAATAAAAAATTTCAATAGTAAAAATTATTAAAAAATGGAAGCATGGTTGATTAGCTACTATAAACTGGGGGGGAGAAGGATGGGTTCTTGAAGTCAAGATTGCTTTTTGAGAGAGAATGATTTAGAGAAAAAAAAGCAAAACAAATTACTGAGTTTATTCTCTTCCAAAAGAAAATTAGGAGGTGGGAATTAGTCTTTCTTTCAAAAACTAATGGGACAAGACTGTGAAAACTACTGGTTTATTTATGATGTTTTAAGAAAAACATGAAGTGAGAATTTAAGCTTTCAAGGGTCACAGAGGCTAATTAGTATCTTAGTATTACCTCAACTGGGCATTTGCACTGTCAGCTCTTTACTATATTACGTGATTCTTTCTGGAGACATCTGTTCACATGCGATTCTTTAGCACCTCTGAAGTTTTCTCCATGGCACCAAATAAGCTAAACCTCTTTTGAGTTCTGCTCTTAAGAGTTTATTCCCATAGTTCATCTGTAATACTCTAATACATCAAGCACCCCTCTGATAACACCAGAAAAATGAGTATCAAACTGCACAATTTTAATCTGCCATGCCAGTAGTGGACCAATACCATCAGTATTTATTTAGTTCCAAATGTACTTGAAAAACCACATCTCCTATTTTCTCTAGCTCTATTTGCCATAAATTCTCTCTTTGTATTTCTGCTTCCCTTACACTTGCTATATTCATCAACTTCCTTTTTTTTTTTTTTTTTTTTTTTTTTTTTTTTTTTCTTTTTTCTG
>NDXB01011057.1:0-14887 GCA_002631895.1 Agapornis roseicollis
GATGTCCAGTGATAGGACAAGGGGCAATGGGTGTAAACTGGAGCATAGGAGATTCCATATGAATATCAGGAGAAACTTCTTCATGGTGAGAGTGACAGAGCACTGAAACAGGTTGCCCAGGGGGGTTGTGGAATCTCCTATGTTGGAGATATTCAAGGCCTGCCTGGACAAGTTCCTGTGTGATACATACTCTAGGTTACCCTGCTCTCGCAGGAGGGTTGGACTAGATGATCTTTCAAGGTCCCTTCAAACCCTTAGGATTCTGTGATTCTGTGATCTTCAGGAGATACCAGAAGAGCTAAGAAATGGGAAGCTGTCCATGGGAGACAGAGCCACAGAGTTGAAAAGACACTGATGTCTGGGGCTGTACAGCACATCCTGAGAACAAGGGTGGCCATTGTCTCAGTACACTACTTGCCTCCTACCTTTGTGATTTATGAGCCTGTCTCACCATATCTTATCTTCAATGGAAGTTTACATTTCCAAGAGTAGAAAGGCTGTAGCAGAATAAGTTTGCATTCTTTTGTGCTGGGTTCTCCCCTTGAAAGAGGAAGGAAAGACTAAATTTAGAGATTGACATATTCAGTGCCAGCAGCTTCTGAGAAGTACATATGCATGTGTGCAATTCTTTGAATTTGTTTTCTTAGAATTTAAGGAAAAAAAAAAATAGTAATTATTAAACATTTTGGAAATATTTTGTAAATTGTTCGTATAGGTTGGTATAGGTATATATGCTTACTGCTGTAGATCACCAAAATTAGGACTGGAAGGAGCCTCAAGTTACCATCAAGGCAGATAAATTCTACCTAAAACATTCCTGACAGGTTTGTCAAACATATTCTCAAAAAAATTCCCATGATGGAGACTCCACACCATCCCTTGGTGATCTACTGATTTAAGTGGTGCTTACCTCTCTTTAGTTTTAGATGTGTTTTGTCAATGGAATATTAGCCTTTATAAAAGGGGAATTAGGCCATGCAAAATATGAACAAATCTATTAATAATTAAATTAGGAGTATAATGGTTTGATATCAGTGTTTTGTTTTATTTTTTTCCATTTGAAAGTGCTTTTGGTGCACTGAATTCCCTTGGCATTTTGGGTATATAATATTCTCCTCATTGTACAACTCATTGTGAGTTCAGGGAATGGAATTGAATGAAATAATCTTGAACGGAATAAAAGAGAAGAGAAGAGAATGGAATGGAACAGAATAGCTGTACTATGTTACACACATAGAATCATGGAATTCTTAGGATTGGAATGAACCTTAATATCACCCAGTCTGAACCCCTTGCTATGAGCAGTGACACCTTACATTCAACCATGTCACCCAAGACTCTGTCCAACCTGGCCTTAAACACCACCAGGGATTGAGCGCTCACAAAATCTTTGGGCAACCCATTCTGGTGCCTCACCACTCACAGTAATGAATTTCTTCCTCATATCTAACTTTTAATTCCCTTGTTTAATTTTGAACCCGTTCTCTCTTGTCCTTTCACTGCAGTCCTCTCTAGTATTACCCCTTCAACACTGGAAGGCTGCTCTGAGGACTCCACACAGCCTTCTCTTCTCCTGGCTGAACAGCCCCAACTTTCTCAGCCTGTCTTCATATGGAAGGTGCTCCAGCCCCTTGATCATTCTCATGGCTCTCCTCCGGAGTTGTTCCAGCAGTTCCATGCCCTTTTTATGTTGAGGACACCAGAACTCTACACAATACTGCAAGTGAGGTCTCATGAGTTTTGTGCATAATTTGAACTTCGGTGAAGTGGGAGGTAGAGCAACAAAGGACTTCATCAATTTAGGTACAGTACAAGAAAGAATCAGACAGTATGAATCCTTTTTAAAAATATGCTATGATTAATTAAGGGAACAAAAAACCAAGAGAATTATGGTTCCTCAATGTCGCTTAAAAATACATTCTTCAGTGGAACACTTGTTTCTGTGTAAATGCTATACTGAGGCTTTAAATCTCACAGCCTCTGACAAAACAACAATGTGATGAATTGTTCCTTCTGGTCACAGATAATTTAAATATCTATGGAGTTCTAATAGTTACATTATTAAAGGTGAAGATTGGAAGTACTGATGATCTTGTAATTCACACTGCTACATGAGATGTTCAAATTATCGTCATCCTTAAAAATCAATATTAAATTATCTAGGTAGGCTTGCAAATTGTATGTTTGCAAATACACAAGACCTATGCCGTTTCTATGACTTACGCTGTTTCTATTTCATAGCAAATCCAAATAACTGGGAACTACAGTAAGGAACATTTGCATTTCTGTACTAGGCATTTGTTATCATCTTTTGTAAAATGTAGTTCTGGCTTTTATATAACTGGAAAATATGAAATGCAGAATTAAATTGTGGACACTGAGTATCACCATATATACCATTCACTGGCTACCTTTTTCTTGTGATGCCATCCTGCTACCTGAGCATGGTTAATGCACTAATCTCAATTTCTGTTTATGTATTAGTGTTTTTCACTATGCACATCTTAGTCTTGTATCTCAGATGCTTGTGTTTTACTTGCTTATCTTCCTGTTTTTCACCACTGTCACATTACTTTCTCTGTTCTCTCTTAACCATTTCCCCACTTTATACTACTCCTTACTGTAGTGTGCTTGTTGTGCCTGAACCTGATACTTGTATTATCATTTCACCCAGTAAAGTCAGATTGCCTTCCTTTCTTCTTTTCTTTAAGTCAAGTTACATAGAGAACTTCTTACACCATTTCCTACTCTTTATGCATCCAATGACTTTGAATGGGACAGTGCTACATTTTTTTTTGCTAATTTCTTTGTTTACTGACAGTTTTACTAAAGAAAGGGGTCTAAGTTGCTCTCTCTTTCTTTAGAACTGTTTTGTTTCCATGTGACTTCAAAGGAAATCATGAGAATTGTAAAAAAATTATCTATATACCCTTCAGAAAATGCATAAATTAAAATCTTAAATATTGTGTAAGAATGTCCCCAGACATATTCCCAGATCAAACCACGTTCAGAGGTATTAGTTTAGAAGTGAAGAAGAGGATGGATGCAGTTGCACTGGAAGAAATGTTTCACATTAGTGCTGGATAACCTCAGTATCACCTCTGATGGCAACATGAAAAAAAGATTATGACAACCAGTGCTAAGACATTCAAAAATACATTACTATCTCCTAAATAGCTAAGAAGGACTTAAGTCAATTGTTGACTGAGGCATTATTGTAAAAGATTATTCTAACAGAGAGGGTAAATAATCAGTCTGGTACGCAAAAGAAACCCAATAAATCAGTACTTTGACAAGTCCAGTCTCAACCAATTCACTACTGAATAAAACCTTTAATCAAAGACCTTTATTTGATTAAAATCAAATAGCCAAACAATTTCAATCAAACAATTAAGCTTACATAATGCTGAGATACTTATAAAAGGTCCAAGACAATAGAAAATACTGAGGCAAGAAGTATGTGTTTCAGTTATTTCATAATATTTTTACTTAGGTTTGTTTATTTAGGTAGAAATTTTGCACAGGCGTTGAAAGACAAAATATAGCTACAAACCTGTCATAAAATAGGTCTTGATAGCTAGGGCAAGCATCATTTAATGTTGCCTAAAGTATTAATATTTTCATCTCAAGATAAGACATAGCACCACAAAACCAGAAGACCTGATGTGAATAAACACTGATCATAGAATTTCAGAATGCATTCAATATGAGCAGAAATACATCCGTAGGTATCCATTATGGCTTAAATTTCAAAAGTGGTGGTCACATTTAGTCCAGATTAAAACACAGGGAAACAAAATATTTTAATATTTTTTAAGTGCCTCAGGATTTTTACTGTGAAAATCTGAATTTGTGTAACTGAGCTTTTTCAGATTTTTCAATCCTGATTTAAAATATTTTGGATTAGATTCTGTTAGAAATCTGTAGAAGTCTATGTGATTATTTGTGTAAGCAAGATTTAACCTCAATTTTCAAGCATTTGTGTAAGAGCCAGGAACACTAGTGTTATAATAATACTACAATAGGCACTGAATAATTATTGGCATATATTTTCTTAAAATAAAGAGAAATTAATTTTAAAAATTAAAAGCAGAGAGAAGTCCAGCAATAAAAAATTATTATTTTAGAAAGAAACTCAATGCAATCAAATGGTGCCTTATTTGAATACAGTGAAATATTTACTTAGTTCATAACCAACTTACTTAGTTACTAACATAAAGTATTAAGTTCAAAGAGCATGCCAAAATTAAATATGTGAGATAAAACTTCCAAAGGGGAATTTAGAACATCAGGAAATAATCAACAGAAAATAAAAATGCCAAATAAAAATTTTTAGTGAAACATAAGGTAATTTAATTTCTTGGAGTTAGAAAACTACTTAATTAAAGATGTATATAGAGAGAATTAAGTTGGAACACAATTCCATACACTTAAACCAAAGCAAGATAGGAAGCAAGGAGAAAAAATAGCTAGAGGGTTTTGATCCAAACTGATATCTTTTAAATAAACAGAAATGGTTTGTAAATGAAACCAGTAGATCCCAGTTTTTGAAACTCCAGAGGTTTCCACTCAGGCTGGAAACTTAAAATTGGCAATAGTGAGGATACTTCTCCTAGCTTTATTAAGCAGAGCACTCCCTATGCCCAAACTTCAGACAGTCGTTTTTCCAGGACCACTGTTGAAGATACAATTAAGGATCTAAAAAAACCCAAACAAAAACCATAATAACAAACCAAGCCCCCCCCCTCCAATCAACAAAATAAGAAAAATAAACAAAAAACCCAAACCAAACCCAAAAAAACCCCACAACAAAACAAAACCAGAACACACTTGACAAAATGACAAGTTGAAAGGTTACGTATTAGTCATACAAAGCTATAAAGACTTCTGGAGGATTTAATGATAAGTAAATATGAGTAGGATAGTAGTCAAAATTCACTAGAGACAATCACAGCAGTATACATTACAAGAGATGATGTCAAATATATGAAAATAAATACAACTTTACATGATTTTTAACTCTGTGTGGTATTGAAGTCAGCAGCTTAAAAAAAGTTCAAACTGGACATGAATATTGGTGATTAAAATATTGATAACTATTTAGGTGGAAAAAATATCTGAAAGTCATTACATTTTATGATCAGGAGAATAAACAAATAATTTTCTCCAGATAATGAGAAGTTTCATCTGTAAGTAAATTATCCCATTTACATTATTCTTCTTTTTGAAGTATCTTATGCTGACTACTTTAAGGACATGCTAGAAGGAAATCTGTTCTGCAGTATCTGATTTGGAAAGATAATCGCTATAGGAAATTAAGAGGAAATATGACACTGCTTTTTTAGATAAGGTCTTGAAATGTCATCTACTTTTAGTATTTCCTTTTTCTAATTTAAAAAGAGATATTCAGCCTCTGCTAGCTTTTCCATAATATATATATATGTCAGAGTTGTCAACCCTGAATTGCCTAATCATCTTTTCCTGTCTACTTTTAGGCACCATTTGCTAATAGTGTACTCACTGCAGTATCCTGCTGCTTTCCAAATTTAAAAAGCCAAGAACGCTACTAAAATAGCATTAAAGAGCACTAGTGTCTCTTCCTCATTCTTCACTGACTGACAGAGATTTGTTTTATAAATAACAGGAAACACCCTCTGCAGGTGTTTTTAAGGATCTTAAGAGCAGATGTTCTCTCCTCTAGAAAAAAAAAAAAAAAAAAAAAAAAGGAGAAATTTATATATAAAANCCCTAAACACTGAATATGTAGCCTCCTTAATTTGTTGTTAACATAGCCTTTCAATGTTTTCCACATGGGAGGAACAAACAACGAAGGAAAACTTTAAAGGAAGCCTCTAGGACTTCCATGGAATGCTGGTAGGAAAAAAAAAAAAAGAAAGAAGGAGCAATTTATATATGACAAGCATTTGTTTGTTTGGAGACTGTGGAAAATACTTTTGCCTTTAAACACTAAAACAGAGGAGTTTAAAAATCTGTTTTAGAAAATCTGAAGAAAGGTGAAAGGCTATTTTGTGTGAGACCTGTTAAATGAACCACTTGTACCTAGAAGCAAAATTATCAGCCTACGTCTACAGTGAGAGTATCAATTTAGCTTGCTGAAGCTTTGAAGAGTATATAAGCTACTACCTCAGTAAGATAGTAAAGAGCATCTCATCTGCCTTGAAATCTTCTGAGGTAACAGCCATCTCTACTGCTACAGGTAGCTGGCTAAAAAAATCACAGAATCTCCTCTTTTTTTTTTTTTTTTTTATAAAATTCAGTCCTATGGTACTATTCACCAGCAGGATTTAGTCTAAAGCGATTGCAATTGCTGCATTCCAGCTATCCTTCCATTCTCCTTTTCTCTTTTTCTTTTTTATTTTTCTTTCTGAGTATTTTTTTTCAAAGTTGAAAATTTATAGATAACATCTACATTATACATATATAGTACACCTGAAGTGCTCCCCACTAAATAAGATCAAATAAAATTTACTTATGTACTACCTATCAAGCCATGCACTATCCTGAACCTATAAAATGGTTCAAACAATTTCATCATGTTTTTGTGGGTTTTGCATTTATGTGATAGATGGGCAATGAGAATCCCCCAGGTACCATGTTACATTTGATTACAGAAAAGGCAATTTTAAAAAAGACTCCGAGAGTAGATGTTGTATCATATGTGTGATTTATGTATTACTGTGTCTGCTACAATGGAAAATTCTTAATGATAATAGCTTGCAATAGCAGTGCCTTGCAAAAACAACCTTATGTTGATTATCATGATTACACATTAATCTACAAAACATCATTAGTCTTTTGCTTTATGCTGGTTGGGAAGGTAGGTTGGTAAGATTAGGCTCACAAAACTAAAAAGCTAAGAATATCTTAAAATTATTTCTACACTCTTAACAGTCCTTTGTTACTCGTGGATGTATGGCAAGAATAGAATACTATTTTCATTCTATTCCTTTCAGTATTGTTTCTGATATAACATTTTGTCTAAACTCACACAGCTATTTTTATGCAATTATTTGGCATCATTGCACCTGTTAAACACTTTACTCGTACAGCCATTAGATAATCTAGAGGCAAGCCCAATATTAATTTATTGTACTTAGTACCATTTAACAACTGGTTATAAACCAAAACCTTGCACAATATTGTTTTTAGTGTGGGACTACTTTTATTTGAAAGCAGTCTTCAGAACTGTCCTGGGTTCAGCAGTTGCAGTCAGTTTTTCTTCTCTTTAGTAGCTGGTGTTTTGACTTAACCCGGGAACAAGGCTGATAAGGCCGATGTTTTTGGTTGTTGCTGAGCGATGTTTGCCCTGACCAAGGACTTTGTGAGCCTCATGCTCTGCCGGGGAGGAGGGGAAGCCGGGAGGAAGGAGGGACAGGACTGTACTGACAGGACCAAACTGACCAAAGAGGTATTCCATACCATAGCACGTCATGCCCAGGATGTAACTGGGAGTGTTCTGGAAGGCCTAGTACTCTCAGGGTGGTTGGAAGAGGTGGTCGGTCAGCACTCGGTTGGTGGGGTGTCGTGAGTTATCTGTCGGTGGTTGATGAGATGCTGTATTCTTTTCCTTTATCATTATTATTATTGGTGGTAGCAGTAGTGATTTGTGTTATACCTTAGTTACTAAACTGTTCTTATCTCAACCTGTGGAAGTTGCATTCTTTTGATTCTCCCCCCATCTCTCTGGAAGCAGGGGAGGGCAAGAAGGGGGGTTGAGTGAGTGAACGAGCTGTGCGGTTGGTTGGGATTAAACCACGACAAGAACATATGCTTTAATGATTTTGCATAGATCCTATATAGAAAGAGACTTAATATATGCATAAAAAAGTATGAGTTGATATATAAAAACTCAAAGCCAAATGAGCTTAAAGCTGAACAAATTCATGGAGAAGATTTTTTATTTTTAACTTAATCTTCTGGATATGAAACACTTGATCTGCAACTGGATGGGCTGGAGTTAGGTTTCTTCGTAGTAAACTGTATGATTGTATGTTTTGGATTTGTTGGTAGTGCACTAATGATTTGGTTCTTGCTGATCAATACTAACACAGCATCAAGGCTTCCCCTTTTTTTCCTACTATACCTATTGCCCACCAAGTCAGCTGGGAGTGGGTAAGAGGCTGATAAGGGTTGTAACTGGGACAGCTAACCCAAATGGGCTAAAGGTTATTTCATGCCATATGATGTAATACCTATCAACATAAACCGAGTTAGAGGAGTAGATCATTTTGGCTTTCAAGGCTGCCATTGATTCGAAAATGGATAGATCTTGGTCTGTTTGTAGAAGGTTGTGAGTGATTTCCTTTGTTCCACTTGTATTTTTGTTTGTGTATTTCCTTCTCTCTCCCCCTCCAGTTTTCTTTCACATTTTAAACTGTCTTTATGTCAAACAAAGAGTTTTCTCACTTTTATTCTTCCTATTTTCTCCCCCAAATTCCAAGTGGGAGGGAGCAAGCAAGTGGTGGCATAGAAATTTGTCTGTTGGCTACTGTCAATAATGATTATTATTGAATCATACACCATTTGTAATCTACATTATACCATGCACATGGTGACTAATTTATTTCTGAAAGAATCTGATTAAAGTCTAGCTACCACAGCTCTATGGCCTGAGAAATTTAAGATAAATAGTTAACAGAAATTAAGATGAAGGAACAGAGATTAACCTCTAACTGAGGAAAACATATAGAGAGCCCCAGGTAAAAGGTATAAAAATACGGATAAAGCATATTTGAATAAATTAAAATAAATTACCAACATTCAATGACTAATATGCCATATCTAAGGAATAATAAGAAAAAAAAGAAGTGAAATTTATTTCAGAAAAATCTTGCTAGTGAAGTCACAGTGTCATATCTAAAAGCAGAATTCAGTTTCTAGAATGTTTGAACAACAGATACTGTCATATGATTTGGATTCTTGTGTACTGATGCTATTATTGCAATAGTTTACTTTAGGATATATTTACCAGGCAATTAAAACATAAAACTTTATTATAATTTCAGTTGGGATGTCTCCCTTTGCATCATAAAAATGTTCCATATTTAAATATTTACTGATTAACTGAAGACAGCATTACATTAACTTACTTTTTAACTAACTTACTTACTTTTTGCCTCTTAACTTGCTTGCCATTGTTCCTGCAGACACTAATCATTGTCTTTCCCCAACCATCCTCTTCCCATTTTACCCTGAAGTTCTCTAGTTTTCCTAAACCTCTTCCTTCTTGTCAGATATCAAAACAGGAACAAAGTTAATACCTGTAGCAAACATCCTTATTTTTTGTTTTCTTTGTGGTTTGTTCTATTTTCTTACATTAACCAATCTATTTGTTCTTGTTTCTTTCCTTCAGCCTCAGTCAGCTGTGCATTTGATGCACATACGTATTTAATAGTGTGCTATCAAGGCAAGTTCTAGCTTAATTAATCACAAAGGTATCTCAATGATCTTATTTTTATCGTGTTCTGATACAGAAAGTATATTGATATAAACAGGCCAACTTCTCACACTGGAAAAGCCATATATGTAAACAGACACATATTAGTAATTCCACCCCCCATCTCAGCAGATGTGACTGTTGTCCTGGTTTAAGCCCAGCCGTAAATCAGAACCATGCAGTCGTTGTCTCACACCCCTCCTTACTTCCCCCCCTTACATCCTGGAGGGATGGGGAGGAGAATCAAAAGAATGTAACACCCACAGGCTGAGATAAGAACATTCCATTAACTAAGGTATAACACAAAGCACTACTGCTGCCACCAACAATAATAATGATGATAAGGGAAATAACAATGGAAGAGAATACAACTGCTCACCACCTGCCAACCGATATCCAGCCTGACCGCAGCAGTGATCTAACCTTTCCGGGTAACTGCCCACAGTTTTACATCCTGGGCATGACATGCTGTGGTATGGAATACCTCTTTGGTTAGAGACAGGTCAGGTGTCCTGTCTCTGCTTCCTCCTGGCTTCCCCTCCTCCCTGGCAGAACATGAGACTCAGAAAGTCCTTGGTCAAAATAAACACCACTTAGCAGCAACTAAAAACATTGGTGTTATCAGTGCTGCACTGCACCTGCTATAAGGAGGAGAAAAATGACTGCTACTACTGAACCTAGGACACCTGTGTAACTGAAAATCTGTTCTAAAAATCAGTGTGGTTTCTAACACTTCCCAAGTGAAGTCTGACTCAGGGATATGGTCACTTGCACCTCAGCATCTTCCGGAATTTGAACACAAGTGCCTCCTCAGAGTCCTGCATAGGTGGGAATGCTCAGAATAAACAGCCAAAGCTGCAAAGAATGATAGCACAAAATAAAACAGCATTGATGACCCTGAAAAAGAATATGCTAGAATATTAACCAGGAAGATCAATGTTAGGGAATAGCTGGAAACAGTCAGAAGAGAACAGGCATAAGAGAATAAGTTAGTAGACTTATTTTCTCAATTAGAACAAAGAACAGTGGATTAAAACCCAGATTAAACTAAAATATTTTGCATATCTGCATTTTCCATTAGAGCTAAGTGAAAAAAACATATCAGTAAGCAGTATTCAAGTTTTACTTAAAATTTATCAGAGTCTAATTTTCTTCTGAACTTACCCTGGAAGTGGCCATTTTCACCTATGACATTGTCATGGTTTAGTCCCTCAGCCCCACACAGCTGCTCCCCTCTCAGTGGCACAGGGAAGAGAACCAGAAGGGTAAAAGTGTGAAAAGTCATGTGTAGACATAAAGATGGCTTAATAAGTAAAGCATAAGCCATGCATGCAAGCAAAACAAAACAAGGGTTTAAATCACCACTTCGGAAGGTCAGGCAGGTGTTCAGCCATCTCCAGGAAAGCAGAGCTCCATCAGACATAACAGTTACTTGGGAAGACAAATGCCATCACTCCAAATGTCCCATCCCATTCCCCCCTCCCCCCCTCCCCCACCTTCCTTCTTCTTTCCACAGATTTATATGCTAACAGGATGCCATATGGTGTGGGACATCCCTTGGGTCATTTGTGAACAGCTGTCCTGGCTGTGAATGTTCCCAGCTTCTTGTGCACGTCCAGCCTACTCACTGGAGTGAGGGTGTTGTAACTGGTCGGGTGGTGTAAGAAGTAGAGGAGGTTTTTACTTTCTGTTAACACTGCTCAGCAATAAAGAAAACATTTCTGTTTCATCAAAGCTGTTTTGGTCACAAATCCAAACAAAGCCCCATACTAGCTACAACAAAGAAAATTAACTTTATCACTGCCCAAAACAGTACATGCATATAAAATTCCTATTCTGAATCTGATTTTACAAAAACGCAATGCATACGAATTCTACAACCTGAAGAATGTCTTAAAATCTCAGGGACAATAATGGTGAGATACTTAAAAAAAGAACAATGGTATTTTTATTTAAATGGTTCCTTATTCAAAGAGCATTCAACATGGCTCATGGAAAGACTGGCAATAAGTCCTGTATTTGTGTGAGGTTCTTTGAGTAATCAGAATGTGCATTTGCATACATAGAAACTTCACATTTCTAACTGTGCATATACAGTTGTGTGCATAAATTAAAAATTCAGTTTGCTTGAAAATCTAATGAAAAAATACAAATCTACAAATCTAAAAAGATTTCTGTTTTTTCCTAGTTAAATGGGGAATAATGAGTCAGATCATCTTAGAGCTAAATTGTTGTGCTAGTATCAATGTGTCTGCAGGCACATCAAAGGGTCTCCTTTAATTAAATGACCGTTCATTTTGTTTCCATAAAACCAGACTTAATATTTACATTTTTAAAGAAATTAGAACTGTGTGAGATTTTCCATGCCCTTTAAATACACCAGTAAACTCATTTTCCTTATTGTTGTGGTTTAAACCCAGCCACGCATCTCATTCACTCACTCACTCAACCGCCCTTTCTTGCCCTCCTCCTGCTCCTGGAGGGATGGGGAGGAGAATCAAAAAAATGCAACTCCCACAGGTTGAGATAAGAACAGTTTAGTAACTAAGGTATAACACAAATCACTACTGCTACCACCAATAATAATAATAATAAGGGAAATAACAAGGGAAAAGAATACAGCATCTCACCAACCACTGACAGATAACTCATGACACCACACCCCAACTGAGCACCAACCCAATACCTCCTCCAACCACCCCAAGAGCACTAGCCCTTCTGGGTAACTCCCAGTTACATCCTGGGCATGACTCGCTATGGTATGGAATACCTCTTTGGTCAGTTTGGGTGCTGTCCCTGCTTCCTCCCGGCCTCCCCTCCTCCCCGGCAGAGCATGAAACTCACAAAGTCCTTGGTCAGAGCAAAACATTCGAGCAGTAACTAAAAACATTCCTGTTATCAATTTTGTTCCCAGGCTGAAACTCAAAAACATAGTGCTGCACCAGTTATTATGAAAAAGAAAAAAATGACTGCCACTGCTAAATCCAGGACACTTACGCATTTACATTCAAGAGTGATTCAGTGAAATGTCTGTTGGTATTTCTGTTTTCGTTTTTTAGAGTTCTATTATAATTTCTATCACAGATGAAAAGTAAGTGCTATTGATAAGGAAATAAAGTAACACTTTATCATCCATTTTTTTGTGCATCTTCAATGAAATTAACTTTGTGCCACTTTCATCTACATACTCTTCCTTATCTCAGTGGAAAAGGTAAACAGTAGAAAAAAAAAATACTGAGTATAAACATTTCTTTCACGCTTAATTTAGGAACCCAGAACATCCTTCATATAGACATAGATTTCAGCAGTTGCTGCATACACAGAGTACCTAAAGAATTAAGCCAATCCTCTATGTACTATTTTTTTCATAAGACAGATATGAGCAGCCTCACATTTACATTCCTGGTGCTCATGAGGGACTTTAACCACTCCAATATGTGTTGGAGGGACAGCACGAGGTCATAAGCAATCCAGAAGGTTCCTGGAATGTGCTGATACTAATGTCCTCCAAATGACAGAGGAACCAACAAGGCTAAGGCACTTTTCTCATACTTACCAATGAAAATTCAGTATTTAATGCTAACTGCATCTAACAGTTCATTTAGATTGTTCTTTAAAATCCATTTTCTACAGCACTGATTTTACAACAACTTATTCTTTTTCTCTGTTACAAGTTTGCCATAAGTAGAGACAATAGGAATAACCGTAAAAAGCAAATATAAAGGATGCAGTGGGGCTTTGCTGTCGACATCCATACTAGGATGTCCAATTCACTGTTCTCTTGCCAATAATTATTTGTGCATAATCAAAAAATATCTCAGATTAATGCTGTGGATAACAAATATTGTCAAATAGTTTCTTGAACATTTTCCTGCAATAACAAACATACCTTGCAAGGTGGGAAAATAAAGAGCCTAACAGAAGATTTTCCTATCTCAACAGTGTCTTTAAAGAGGTTATCTCAGAATCTACAGGTCTACAGAAAAATAATATGCATGTCTACTGTCATCATTAATGTGTCTTATAATCCATTTCCTTATAAAGCTACTTCAGTGACTTTGTTGTAAAGTAGGCTACTGCTGTGACTTGCAATGATCTTAATCTCAGAAAAGCAACATTATTGATCAGTCAGTCAAATTTAACTAAGAAATATATTGCCAGGTTTGGGAGAAATAAGCACACCCACACAAAAATCAAACACAGAGAAATAATAGGAAATAAAGGTGCATGAAAATTTTCAATACAAAGTTTTAGGTTCTTACGCAGAAAAATGTCATCAAAGAGAAGTGCAAAATATGACTTCATTGTAACTATATTTTTTTACTGTGTTCTGTCAAAATACACATCCATCTCCTGCAGCATTTCTGGTACAAAGTGGTAAAAAGTATACATACAAACTAGAGTGCTAACAATAGCAATGTGTTAAACTATTACCATTTGCCTAATTATTGTAGATGCTTTGGTTGTTGGAAATGTCTGATCATGAAGACGGTAGAACAAAGCATTTTTTGCTATGTACTGGGCTAATAACATGCTGCCAAATGTTTAACAATTTTAAGGATGTGAAGTTGTTACATTCTAGTGTTTTAAAGCTCCATTAGAAACTGCTCCCTGATAGAAACTGAATGTGTTTGTTTGTTTTGTGCTAAAGGTGTTGACCTACTGAAATCCATTTTTATTTCCTTCCTTTCTGTTGGATAAAGACTTTGTAGTATGCTCCCAGCATCAGTAGACAAGATCCCCACTGAATTTATTTTGTGATTACTAGTGGAGTAAGCAGAAACCTTCTTTTCTGTTCTTCCTAACAGAAAATTAAACAATGTCACAATTTGGAATGGGTATGAACTGATATTTTCCCAGTGGCTTTTACCAGAATGTATTCATTTAGGCAATAAAAATTGTTAATTTTTTTTATAAAATATAATGAAGTACAGTTCACCCCACTGAAAGCTTGAAACTGGATTCTACATATCCATGAATCCACATCTAGGTGAGGAAAAAAGTAATGTAAAAATAGGTTTATTATTTTTTACCTATATCTCCATTCACTGAAAACACTAATGACAGAAAGCATGATTCTATTTAAATTGCATACAATTGTGAAATATTTCTTTAAGTAAGCAGATCAATTTTCCCACAAAAACCAGATGTATTAAAGGTGGAAAAGAGAGTTAGGAATTATGTAAATATAACACTTGTCTCATTGCTGAAAGAGCTGATTAGCCAAGAAACATGCGTATACAGAAAATAATCTACTACTTAAAGCTGTTGTTTGGTGGTTGCTTTTTGGGGGGGATTTTTGGTTGCTTTTCTTTTTTTTGGAAGATGTTTGTTATTTCTACTATAAATAGATAGTTTTTTCAAAGCCCCTCTTTACAAAAAAAAAAAAAAAAAAAAATAATTAGGTGATTTTTTAAAAATTTAAAAATT